>CAUYUJ010017164.1:0-47949 GCA_963575745.1 Prorocentrum cordatum | reverse complement strand
AGAGTCGATCTGGCGGCGCTTCTCCTCGCGGGTTTTCTGGGCCTCCTGAGAACCAGCGAGGTGGTGGGGCTGGCGCCACATCATTTGCATTTCAGCCCAGACGGGCGCAAAGTACTCATCATGCTGCACGACACCAAAACCACGAAAAGAAAGAAAGGCGTCGAACACGTCCTCATCGAAGACAGCATCGCCGTAGCGGCGTTGCGCGCGGCGGCGGCTACTCGCCAGCCAGCCCAACCACTGTATACAAAGCCAGCCCGCCATTTCACAAGCGAATACAAATGGTTGTGCGGGTTGTTCGAGGTTGAGGGCGATACTGTCACCCCGTACGGCTTACGGCGTGGAGGCGCGACGTGGCTATGGCTACTGTCCGGGTCCCTGGACAGGGTCATGGTGGTGGGCCGCTGGCAGCACGCCAACACAGCCCGCATTTACATCGAAACTGCGGCAGCAGAGCTTGGTAGCTGGAAGCACAGCGACCGCGCCGAATCGCTCATCCACCAGGCCGGAGCAGCAGGAAGAAGAGCATTGCTGGGCGCTTGACCAGGGGGAGTGGCTTGAGGGGGGCTTGGCGCACTGGAAGTGTCGGTGGGGCAGGTGGTTCGGGGGCGGGCGTGCACCCATGTGATTGGGTGCGGCACGTCTTAAGCCATTCGGCTTCGCCCTCGGTCGCAGCAGCGGCCTCAGCACCCCCCTTCCGCAGGCGTGTGATCGCCAGAGCCCCCCTGTATCGCCACCTTAGCCGCGACGGTGGCGACAAGCACTCCCAGGGTCGAGCGAGCGAGGAAAATGTGTGAAACACACAGGGCGATGCGGAGTGGTCGTCCCGATTGTTCACACGTTGACTCGAGAGCGCACTGGGATGCCGCACTGTAGCATCAGAAGGGGCAGGAAGTGAGGGGGAGCGCATTGGAAGCATGAGTAGGTTAGCTCCCAGTCAAGGGGGGAAATTCGTTACTTTTCTCCCTCTGCTTCCTCCCCCTCCCCCTCTTCCTGCACTTTGCTCACACCCTTCTCTCGCGCCATAGCCGTTTTGGGGCACCCGCCACCGCCCCATCTGACCTCCAGCGTATAGGTCACGCCAGTGGATGCACGAATAGATTTGTGTAGGGTCTAGCAATATCTCTCAATACCCCTCAGGCGCTAGCACTGTTTGGGGCATTTCAGGGTGGCGCATAGATTCGCTTGCCGGCGCGGGCCGTTTGCTCGCGCAACGAAGCGCGAATGCCGGAGGGGATGTACAGAAGGAAGGCGGTTCGGGGGCGGGCGTGCACCCATGTGATTGGGTGCGGCACGTCTTAAGCCATTCGGCTTCGCCCTCGGTCGCAGCAGCGGCCTCCGCACCCCCTTCACGCAGCCGAAGATCGCCAGAAAGCCCCCCGCATCCCACCTTAGCCGCGGACGGTGGCGAACAAGCACTCCCAGGGTCGGAGCGAGCGAGGAAAATGTGTGAAATAAATGGCTACGGACGGGTGCTAGCATGCGTCTTGGTAAGAGACCTCGTGGGAGTCCTCGTGGGAGCCTGGAACTCTCTCTCTCTCTCTCGCTCTCTCTCTCTGTGTCTCGCTGCCTTTGTCTTACTGAACATGATCGACCCACGAACCCGGCAAGGAATATAGAAATGTAAGGCATGGCAACGCTTCAAAAAACACCTGATTGGGCGACGGGGAAATGCAATGCTGAATGTATCGATCTTGATGTACCGTGCCGAGGGCTGTGCTGTGCTGCGCCGTGCTGAGTTGCGATGTGCCATGCCGCGATTGAGCACTACAATGCGGGCGCGGCCGCAAGAAACCCTCGCAAGAAACCCAACCCTGAGAAGCCGTGCGCGAGGTGCACCTGAGGGGAAACCTGGAGCACCCTGAACGCAGCAGCTCTTTCTACGGCCGCGGGAAGTCAACGCGCAGCGCGCGGAGCAAAGAAACCCAGGATACCCTGACGAAAAGTAGATGGTTTCTTTATGCGCGCCCACAGTGTATAGCGTTGTGGATCGAGTCCTCATTTGCATCCGAGTCCTGATCGAACTGATCTGGATCTTAAGCTCAAGCTGCCTGAGCACAAAGTAGCTGCCCCAGAGCTAATTGACAGGTGGACATGCCAGGAGGACGCGACGCGAAACGTCCCAAGGGACGCGCCAGGCAACGTGCCAGGGGACGCGCCATGGGGACGCACCGCGGGACGTGCCAAGGGGACACACTACGGAACGTGCCAATGGATGTGCCGCGGGATGGACGCGCCGCGCGACGTGCCAGGGGGACTCGCCACGGGGACGCGCCGCGCGACGTGCCACAGGGCATTGCAACCTGGCGCGTCCCTTGACGAGAAAGGAAGCGCCAGGTTGCAATGCTGAATGTATCGATCTCGATGTGCCGTGCCGAAGGCTGTACTGTGCCTGGGCGACCTGGACACGTGAAAATAAGCGTTTCGCTCAAGACATTCTCGTCACATCCTCATGCTAAACATCCGCCTGGCAACCTGGACACGTGCAAACAAGCGTCTCGCTCGAGACAGCCTCAACAAATCCTCATGCTAGACATCTGCCTGGGCAACCTGGACGCGTGAAACCAAGCGTCTCGCTCGAGCCATCCTCAAGACCTGGGTACGTGAAAACAAGCATTTCACTTAAGAGATCCTCTGAACTCTAGTCCCGAGGAGACGGAGAATCTAGAACACAAAACAATCGTTTCGCTCGAGACATCCTCAACAACATTCTGCAAAACAAGCGTTTCGCTCGGGACATCCTCACCTTTAGATTAGCCGGCCCTCTTCGACCTTGGTGTTTAACGCAAAATAACTCGCTGGCCCTGGTCGAACTTCGCACCGGGGGACAGATTGACTTACGAAAAGAAAACCCTGGGCTCGTGCCCTTTCCGGCACCAGTGCCACACACACTCTGCCTTCAAATTCGGAGCATGCGCAGGAAAACCAAACGCGCCCTCCCCCACCATCCCTCTCAAAAAGCTATACAAAGTACACGTTGGAGCAAAGTCTGGAGTCATGTTTGTGAGGCCCGCGGGCACTTTGATTTTGAAGGGGACGTCGGGGGTGTCAGCATATTTCCTGCTGAGCGCAGGGCTACCATCCCTGACGAAAAACCATACAAAATGCACCTCGCGGCTATGTCTGGATCATGCGCGGCCACCCCAGAGCTAATTGACAGGGGGACATGCCAGGAGGACGCGCAGCGGAACGTCTCAAGGGACGCGCCAGGCGACGTGCCAAGGGACGCGCCATGGGGACGCACCGCGGGACGTGCCAAGGAGACGCTGCCAATGGACGCGCCACGGGATGTGCCAGGGGGACTCGCCAAGGGACGCCCCACGGAACGTGCCAAGGAACGTGCCAGGTTGCAATGCTGAGTGTATCGATCTTGATGTACCGTGCCGAGGGCTGTGCTATGCTGCGCCGTGCTGAACTGCGATGTGCCATGCCGCGATTGTGCTCTATTGCGTTGTGGATCGAGTCCTCCTTTGCGTCCGAGTCCTGACCGAACTGATCTGGACTTTAAGCTCGAGCTGCCTGAGCACATAACTAGTAGCTGCCCCAGAGCTAGTTGACAAGGGGACATGCCAGGAGGACGCGCCGCGGAACGTCTCAAGGGACGCGCCAAGCGACATGCCAGCGGAGCCATGGGGACGCACCGCAGGACGTGCCAAGGGGACGCTCTACGGAACGTGCTGGGGACGAGCGTTTCGCTCGAGACATCCTGTCAAAATCCTCATGCTAGACATCCGCCTGAGCGACCTGGACACGTGAAAACAAGCGTTTCGCTCAACACATCCTCAACACATTCTCCTGCTAGGCATCCGCCTGGGCGGACTGGACACGTGAAAACAAGTGGTTCGCTCGAGACATCCTCAACACATCTTCATGTGAGACGTCCGCCTGGGTGACCTGGGCACGTGAAAACAAGCGTTTCGCTCGAGAAGTTTTCAGTACATCCTCGTTCTAGCCATCCGCCTGGGCGACCTGTACACGTGAAAGCAAGCGTCTCCCTCGAGACATCCTCAACACATCTTCATGTTAGACAGCCGCCCGGGTGACCTGGACACGTGAAAACAAGCGTATCTCTCGAGACATTCCCAACACATCCTCATGCTAGGCATCCACCTGGGCTACCTGGACACGTGCAAACAAGCATCTCGATCGAGACTTTCTCAACACATCCTCATGCTAGACATCCGCCTGGGCGACGAGGACGCGTGAAACCAAGCGTCTCGCTCGAGATTTCCTCAACAAATCCTGGCGCTAGTGGGCACCCTGGAGGCGTGAAACCAAGCGTCTCGCTCGAGACATCCTCAAGACCTGGGCACGTGAAAACAAGCATTTCACTTGAGAGATCCTCTGCATTCTGGTCCCCAGGAGAGGACACTCTATAACAGAAAGGAAGCGTTTCGCTCGAGACATCCTCAACAACATTCTGAAAAACAAGCGCTTCGCTCGAGACATCCGCAAAAATAATTCCGCCGGCCCTAATTAGGCGACCTCGATATTGATCGCAAATAATCCCGCTGGCCCTACAGTCGTCGATTCCGGGGGCAAACCTCCAAAAGAGAACCCTGGGCCACGCCCTTTCCGGGAACAGTGCGAAGTTCCCTGTGGGGCAAAGTCTGGGGTCATGTTCGTGAGGCCCGCGAGCACGTTGTATTGTTTTTGTCAGGGGCGGCGGGGGTGTCAGCATATTCCCTGAAGGTTGCGGCATTCAGCATGCCGCAGCCCCGCCGTCGGGTGCGCCGAAGAGGGGGTTCCCACGCCATGGCCCGAGGAATCTGCGCCCATGAAATCTGGGAGATCTCATGGCCCTGGCTATGAGATCCACGTACCCACACGCAATCCTCACCCCCCTCTTGGACGCCCCCGACCTCCCCAGACCCCCGACGTCTTGTTTTTGTTTCGTGACGTCGACCCCCAGAGGTCTCGACCCCTTCCCCCGGACTGGCTTTTTATCCTGAATCGTTGTTTGCAGTCCTGAGGCTCGGTAATCGCCCCCCAAAGCCGAACATGGCAGTAACAAAAACGTCCGTCATGATTTGTTCAGTGCGCGAGGGGTTATGGGTCCGTTGGCAGGAAGGAAGCGGGTCCTGAAAGGAAACAGGTTCTGGATCTTTGGGCTTGTCCCCAAGGCCAAATACTCCTCCCGGGAAGGTCAGGTTCGTGTCGTGCCGACTTTGGCGTTGGCTTCTGACACCGCGGGGATCGCTCAACTTTGAACGATCGTCCGTGTCCGAAACGTCCGACTCGTCCCCACATCGACCGACTATGGGTCGCCCGCGGCGTTCAACGTCGAACGCCGCTGGCGGGGTCGCCGCTGGCCGTCACGACACGAACCTGCCGTAATCGTGTTGACGGTCCCGGGACCCGTGGAGGGCCCCCGCTGGGGAGCCCAGAAGCCGCGACAGATCGGGGAAGCCGCGGCGCCCTGTGGCCCCGGGGAGGGCCCAGACCTCCGAGCAGCGGAGAGCTCGGCAGGCCGTGGGCCCCAGTGGAGCTCCAGACGCCCTCCCTGGGGGCCCCTGTGGTTCGACGACACGGGAGCAGTGAGCAGCACTTCCCGAGCGCGATGAGCTGCATGTGGCTGCACCACGCGTGGGGGGCCGCTTGCCGCCCCGCGCAGCACCGGCGAAGCCCTGCGCGGCACGGTGCGCAGCCCGAAGAGAAGGTGAATGCAGGTCTCCGCTCGTCGCCGCGGAGCGTATCCGTAATCTCGCCCGGCGGCGGACAGAGGGGGCCCGACAGAGGCCGACATCGAGGACTGGCGCCGGGATTGAAACACCACATCTCCAGAGATCTGCGGTGTGGGACTCGCCTTCCTGCTGTAACTCATGGGAGCCTCCCATACCATCTCGTTGGCTCTCGCAAATCGACGCTAGTCGACGCTGATGGGCGCTAGATCGGCGCTATCTCCCCGACTACCCGACGCTAACGGACGCCAGTGCGCTCCTAACACGGACTTGCGAGGGTACACGAGGCTCCCATCAGCCGCTGCCGAAGGAAAGGGGCTCCTTCAAGAACATGAGACCCTCCGCCGGCTAAAACAAACAGAACATCCAAGGGCACCCTCCCCAGGGTGCACGAGAACATCCAACAAACACGAAGAACACCAGGGTACCCTCCCCGAACCGACCTCGACCTTCTGCGTCGGACCGACTGTAAGCGACACCGCCACAAACAGAGCAAGGAGCCACGGGGGTGGTGTCGTGGCGCCCCCCCCCCCTCCCCTCCCCCTCCCCCGCTCGCCCGAGGTCCCCCCCCCCTATTCCCGACTCGGGGAGGCACCGTGGACCTCCATCGCTGCATCTTGCCACCGCTCGGGCGCCCATTTCCCGCGAACTGTTTCGCTTTCGTGCGCTTATATATTTTTCGAGAATGGTCCAAGATGTTCCTCCATGGCCCTCGCCGAGGAAAAACACACCCGTCCGAGCGGCATGGAGGTGGGCCCTCTGGTGGTGGTGGTGGTGCCGCCTCGGGCAGCACAGCGGTGTCGTCGTTGTCGTCGCCGTCGTCGCTCGTCGTCGTCGTCTCCGCATGTCGTCCTCTCCGCTCCGGCTTCGTCGTCGCTCGGCGCCGTGGTGGTGGTGCCGCCTCGGACAATACAGTGCCGTCGTCGGTCGCCTCCGAGGGTGCGCCCGCTCGCCCTCCGGGGGGCTGCCGCCCGCGCCAGGACGCCGAGAGACGACTACGACGCCGAACGGCGGCGAGCGACGACGACGCCGAACGACGACGAGCGACGACGACGACGACGACGACGACGACGAACGACGACGACGACGACGCCGCGTGACGACGACGCCGCGTGACGACGACGACGAGCGACGACGAGCGACGACGACGACGAGCGACGACGACGACGACGAGCGACGACGACGACGCTGCCGCGCGCAGCGAGGGCCGCCCCCGGCCCGAGGGCAGCGGCGGGGGTGGGCAGCGGACAGCAGGCAGCTGCGCGCCGCGCAGGGGGGGGGCCTGGGTCGTCTGCGGCGGGCAGGGCAGGGTGAGCACCTCGGGCGCGATGTAGCCGACGCTCTCGACCCTCGGCCGCGCGCGGCGTCGGGTGTTCGTCTCGCCCATCGCTCATAGGCATAGGTCCTTTCCCTGAAGCCTACGCTCCCGACCATCGGCAGCGCGCGGCGTCGGGTGCTCGTCTCGCACATCGCTCATACGACCTTGCCCCTGTGCTGCCCGCTGTCGTGCGCGTGTTTGTTCCGCAAGATGATCCAGGATGCTCCTCGAGGGCCCTCGCCGAGGAGAGAATGCACACGTCCGAGAGATGCCGACTCGTCTATGGGGGGGCATGCTGGGTTGAAGCTCGCTGGAGGGCAGCGAACGCGATCTGGGCTTCTGGGGCGACGGAGGCGGGGGTGATGCTCGCAGGGTCAGAGCAGACCTAAGCAGCCCAGTCGTCGGTAAGAGCAGACCTAAGATCTGAGCTTCTCGCGAATGGGGATCGCAAGGGTTGCTATTGACGGATCAAACGCGCTGGTCGAGCGTATTGAGACCTGGCCCTGGAAACAACGCTGCCCCCCACCCCCCAGCGACCTTCGGTGGCGATATCCGAATCGAACCCCCGCCAATGATCGATTCTCCTGAATCGATGGGGGGCGGGGGTAGGGTTCGGGATTTCGCCGAGTTCGGCAAATTCCAAGCCCTACCCCCGCCGCCCGTCGAGTTGCCTGGATCGTGGATCGGCGAGGGTAGGTTCCGGATTTCGCCGCCGAGGGGGGGCATAAGACGTGACGTGCACCTTTCGCGCACCTCTTGGGCCCGCGGCGGCAATTTAAAGACCATTTGGGGCCACCTTCCTGCGGGCCCCCCCACCCCCCCAGGTATTGCCCCCCCCGTTACAGTCGGACCTGGGCCAGAAGAACATCCTTCAAGAACGTGAGACCCTCCGTCGGCCAGAACAAACATCCAGGGGCACCCTCCCCAGGATGCACGAGAACATCCAACAAACACGAAGAACACGATGTTAACCCCGAACCCACCTCGATCTTGTGCCTCAGTCCGACTGTACAGCCTGCCCGACGGTGGCGGCCCGGAGCAGACGGCGACGGCTCTGGGGAAACCAACAAATACCGATACCTCTACTCCCCGGGCCTCTCCTGGGGTGCTTTCTGACCAGAATCCCGAGGCGAATCCAACGGTGGCAACGAGGGCCTCCGCGGAGGCCGAAACATGCTGGACCCACGAACCCGGAAAGGGATACAGACATGTGAAGTATGGAAACGTTTCGAGACACCTGGATTGGCCGATGGGCAGTAGCAATGATGAATTCATCGATGGTGATGGCACCGTGCCAGAAGCTGCGCTGCGCTGTGCTGTGCCGTGCTGCGAAATGCTGGACGAAACGAAACGCGAAACAGCCCACGAAACGCGCTACGAAGCACCCCGCGGCACACACCCCGAGAAACACTCAACGAAGCACGCTAGGAAACACTCGACGAAACACCCAACGAACAGCCACGAAACACCCTACGAATCACCAAACGAAACACCCCACGAAACACTCCACGAAACATCCCACGAACCACCCCACGAAATAGACGTGCCAACAATGCGCGGTCCTGCGCCGCGTTGTGCCTTGCTGCCGAGCTCAAGTTCCGACTCAGTTATGAAACGGGACGAACCGAGAGGGTGCGAATCCAAAGAAAGACGGAACGCACCGAGCAAGGACGGACCGAAACGCGGCACACCGAGACACGACGAACTGAGACAGGACGAACCGAAGCAGTACCGACCGAGACGAGGTCCAAAATCACGCTTCGCCACCGCTCCTCCAGCTGTCACGACCCATCAGGAAAATTACGCTGCGTCCGCATTCCTAGAGCCACGAACCTTAACAATTCACACTGCGCCCGCGCTCCAAGGGCCCCGATCCCTCGTAGGTTACAATGGGGTCGCGCTCCCAGGGGTCCGACCCCTTGTAAATTACGCTGCGCCCGCACTCCAAGGGCCACGATCCCAAGTAATTTACGCTGCGTCCGCGCTCACAGGGCCACGTTCCTTTGCAAATTACGCAGGGTCCGCGCTCCCCCTTCCCCTTCCCCCCCCTCAAAAAAAAAACCTCCCCCCCCTCCCCCTCCCCCCCCCCCCCTCAGGAGCCGCGATCCTCGTGAGGGGTGTAGAATTTTAGCCTTCCCAGGAGTCGATCTTGGACGCTCTAACTACCCGCGGCCTGCCCCTGTCCAGGTCGGTGGGTGGGTGTAGGGGGGGGGTAGGGGGAGGGGTTCCCCCCCCTCCGAAGGGGAAGAAGGAGGGGTGGAAGAGGAAACGCTTTAAACCACCGACGCCCAGAGGGCTGGTGGGATTCATCTTGATGACGTTGTCATTTTCGGTGGTTCGGCAGGTATGGCCATCGCATGTGTCCAAGATCGAGCCAACGTGTTCCTCATTGTTCAGGAAATGAATCCGACTGGCAGGAGAACGCAGTCATGTGTGTGGTACACGTTGCTTGACAGCCTTTCTGATGTAGGTTTGCGTCATGCGTTCGCGGCCAGCGTGCGGTACGAATCAGACGGCGTGTACGCCGTGCTCAAGTGAAACAGAACACGTGCTCAAGTGAAACAGAACACACCCCAAGCATCCATCAATCCAGCCATCCATCCTCGTCCTCCCCCTCCTCCTCCTCCTCCTCCTCCTCCTCCTCCTCCTCCCCCTCCTCCTCCTCCTCCTCCTCCTCCTCCTCCTCCCCCTCCACCTCCTCCTCCTCCTCCTCATCATCATCATCATCACCATCCTTCTTACCCCCCCCCCTCTCCTCCATCCCCCTCCTCCTCCTCCACCTCCTCCTCCTCCCCCTCCTCCTCCTCCTCCTCGTCCTCCTCCTCCGTCCTCCTCTCCTTCCTCCTCCTTCTTGACCCCCCGCCCCCCCCCCCCCCCCCTCCCCTCCTCCATCTGTCGCAAGCGGATCGCCCGCCGCGCCATCCATCGCCAGCGGGTCGTCCGCTACGTCATCCATCACCAGCGGGTCGCCCACTACATCATCCATGAGCAACGCGCTATGTCCCCACGACGCCCCCCGAACAGTGATCTACAAGTTACCTGCAAGTAACATAAGTAATGTATAAGTACAAGAAGTATCTGGATGCACGCGCGCTGCATGTGCACCACATCAAGATGTGTTCCCACTGTCTGCCAAAGTTACATCCACGCACACACGCATAACTTGCAACGCATATCACGCAACAACATCAGATGTGGCACCTAAACTGCACTTCGCACAGAACAACTCAACATGAAGGCTGCTACAGTTAACTTGTTCCACGTCTACTTACCCATCTATGGCCAACTGTATCAGGGGGCCCCAGGAGGCCCCCAGGAAGCCCAAAAGAGGCCCCAAGAGGCCCCATAAGTTCAAAAATGCCTCCCAGGCGACCCCGAACGGCTTCTCAAAAGACCCCAAGAGGCCTCCCAAAGAAGCATCTTGACGACCCTGTTTGGCCCCAAGAGCAACACAAGATGCCAGCGAGAGGCTTCCTCCTCCGCCCCTTCCCATTCCTCCTCCTCCTCCTACTTATTATCTTCATCCTTCTCCTCTCCTTCTCATCTTCTCCTCCTCCCCCCCTCCCCCCCCCATCCTCGTCCCCCTCCTCCTCGGCGGCGCCACAGTGGCCCCGGGCCCGCGGCGAAGCAGCAGCGATCGTGCAACATGGGCCGGCGGAGTGAGCGACGCGATTGAATAAAATGCAAGTCCCCCGCAAGACTGACATCCGCAAAACTTCCCATCTGAATAATCAGCGTCTTGTTATAAACGATGGATCCTAAAAAATATTTCTCAGTGCTAGGACGAGCTCGAACTTCAGCAGAGGTTGAGACAAAGCTTGCGCCTGGTAACTCACCAATGATTTTCAACTCAAGGGCACTGATGCTCGCTTCCCCAACGAGGAGTGGACGGACCTATACGCTCACTCGATTCGGAGGGTACAAATCGTCATCGTCCCAATGGACAACGATTGAACCTCGCGCTGCTGTGAGCCCCATATTGCGCTTGGCACCAATGGACAGGCGGGTCGCCGATCGCACTAAGGTCACAGGCGCGCTCATGAAAGACAAGCCTGATGCGCCGATGTTCAAGTCTGGCCGCAACACCACTTCAATGGACGGCGTCCCGTCGTCGACAAGCACGACCTCAATGTTGGGATAGTCCTGAGCACTGATCTGCCGCAAAGCAAGTGTCACGAATGCAGGCTGGTTAAAAGTTAAAACCATGATAGACACCAAGGGATTTCCCTCGTCCTGGGCTTGACTTCCCATGCCAGGGTAATGTGAACCAATCCGAACCTTCTGCCCGGAAACCTAAAGCAAGCTCGGACCCTCGCTGTCGCCGCTGTCATGGTGAACTGATGCGTCGCATGCCGCTGGGGCACCTGTCACCGTGTGCGCCAGCAACGTCGCGATACATAGCAAGACCTTAGACCTGCGCGGCATGACCTCGTAAAGCGTACGACGTTCAGCCTGTCGGATTGTTCGGTTGCGAAGTCCTGCGCATAAAAATGCTTGAGCCAAAACGACTACGGATGATGATGATGATGATGATGATGATGATGATGATGATGATGATGATGATGACGAGGATGATTCCAGGATGATGATGATGACGATGATGATGATGAGGATGATGAGGAAGATGATGAAGATGATGATGATGATGATGCTGCTGATGATCACGATTCCAGATTATTTGTTTCTGCACGGGTGTTGACGCAGCTTGGCAGAACGGACCAGCCTTTCGCCCATGGACGAAACGAGGCGACTCCCCAGGCGAACTCGATATACTCAGACCTCCAACGTCTGGAACGGAAGGAGGAGAAACGGCATACAATAGGGGCCCGTTCACAAGAAACCTTTTTCACAAGAAACCCAACCTTGAGACCATCGATTTTTGGTGTGGGAACGTCACGCTTTCCATGGCGAAACCATCGAAACCCAAGAAACCCAAGGCACCATGGAGGCAAGCAAGGTGTTTCTTGGCATGGGCCTCCACTGTAAACGATCCGCGCGGATTTCGTGGACCTCTGCACTGGATCTTCCTGGGGGCGCCTCGGGCGCCGCACCTGAAGCCGCTCCGCGCGATCAAGAAATCCGCGCGGACCGTCACAAGTTCATATGTCTGTGCAATTGTTGTTGTTGTTGTTGCTGCTACTGCTGCTGAGTTTACATTTTTCAAAAATATAGCAAAAAAAAGAAAAAAAGAAAAATAATAATACTTAATAAAAATGAAAAAAAGAAAAAAAAAAAACAACAAAAAAAAAAAAAAGAACAAAGCCCGCCCGACCTGCCCGTCGGGTTCTGCCCCGTGTTTACTGTTCCTCGCCCCCTCTCCTGCTGCTCTCTCTCTCTCTCTCGTGCTCCATCTTTCTCCCTAACTCGACACGACGCGAACCTGCCGTCCGGTCATCGTGCAACCACGAGGAAGACCACACAAGGAACGAAAGGGCTCTCCCGACCTCGGCGGGCATCGGCGACAGAGAGGCCTCCCCTCCTGAAGCCTAAGTGGTTCTTGGCTCAACATCTTGACTGTGTGCAGAAGGAGCAGCAACACCAAGGACCCCCACTCCATTGGGAGGGGACCAGAGTCGAGAGGGGCAAGGGCATCAGGCACAGGGGGCCTTTTTTTTCTGCAGACGTGTCAGACGAAACCACCCACGTGCAGACGTGTCAGACGATTCATTATGCTATTAGGGTTAGGGGCTGTATTCTGCTTACTGACAGAAGGCTGCAGAAAATCTGGCCGATGGACATCAAAACAAGCGGCACCACACCACCTATGGGCCCACGGGGCTTAGCGTATACCGAGAGATCCGGCGTGGCTGTTTGCGTGGTATACGCTGCGGCGCCCGAGTGGCCAAAGCGCAACATGGAAGGCCGTAGGTGGAAAACCACCAGGTACCGATACCGCTACTCCCTGGACCTCTCCTGGGGTGCGTTCTGACCAGAATTGCGAAGCGAATCCAGCGGTGGCGACGAGGGTCGCCCAAGAGGCCCCAAAAAGGGGAAAACGGAGGCACGGTGGCGGTATGGGTACCCTTTCCATCCTCTGAGTGGGTGGGGTGGTGTCGTCCGTCTTCTGGTCGAGCCGAGTCCGTCGGCAGGCCGTGGAAGTCTGCAGAAAGGAGCGCCCCAGCGCCCCCCCGCGCAGCCCGCGCCCGCCGAGCGTCCCCCGGAGAGGAGCCGCCTGCTCGTGGTTTTTTCCGAGGCTCTCCAGCGTGCAGGAGCTGAAGGGGGTCCTCGGCCAGACCTTCAAGGAGTTGGCGTCCCTGCGCGCGGGGGGGGCGGCGGAGGAGGGAGGCGTAGGGAGGGGGGAGGGGGGGGGAGGGAGTAGGGAGTAGGGAGGAGGGGGGGAGGAGGAGGAGGAGGAGGAGGAGGAGGAGGAGGAGGAGGAGGAGGAGGAGGAGGAGGAGGAGGAGGAAGAGAAAGAGGAAGAGGAGGAGGAGGAGGAGGGAGGGAGGGAGGGAGGGAGGGAGGGAGGGAGGAGGAGAGAGGAGGGGGCAGGACAGACACATCGAAAATGGCGCAAACTTTTTGGAGGCCCGCGCAGACTTCTTGGAACGGCGATGGCCACCCCGCGCCGCCAAGGGGTCCAACGCCGATCCGAGAAATCCGCGCGGCTTGTTCGTGCTTGTTCTCGAGAGGAGGGGGTGATGGGGGAACGATCGAGGGGGGACCAGCGTGGGAAGCGCCGAGCTTGCATCGGCGACGCATCGCCGACATATCAGATGGCCGATGGGCCCCCAGAAGAACATCCCTCAAAAACACGAGAGCCTCCGCCGACCAAAACACGCAGGACATCCAAGGGCACCCGCCCCAGGATGCACAAGAACATACCGCAAACGCGAAGAACTTCCAGCAAGGGGTTCCTCGGCGGGGCCTGCAGGGAGTTGGCGTCCCTGCGCGGGGGGGGCGGTGGAGGAGGGGGAGGCGGGACGAATATTGAGGAGGAAGAGGAGGAGGAGGAGGAGGAGGAGGAGGAGGAGGAGGAGGAGGAGGAGGAGGAGGGAGGGAGGAGTAGGGATGAGGAGGGGGAGGATGAGAAGGAGGAGGAGGAGGAGGAGGAGAAGGAGGAGGAGGAGGAGGAGGAGGAAGACGAAGAGGAGGAGAAGGAGGAGGAGGAGGAGGAGGAGGAGGAAGAAAGGGGAATAAAAGAAAAAAAAAAAAAAAAGAAAAAAAGAGGGCAGAGGGAGAAGGGGAGAGAGAAGGGACGACTGTAGCCATACCAAGGTTCCCCTCCCGGGCAGGGTGGCTATTTAACGCCGAAGGGGGGATAGGCGCGACTCGATCCCAGCGCTTTCACCCGAAAGAAGATGAGCGCCACCTAGCCCCTCCGCTCCCCCCGCCAGACGGCGGGATGGGTATGAATAGCTCGCCCGAATAGGGGAGGGACAGAGGCGGGCCGCAGACAGAAGCAAGAAAGATAACACGTCCCTGATGATATATTATATATATATATAATATAATATATATATATATATATATATTCAAGGCTGCACTGGCGCTTCGCGCCGTGCATCTTGTTTCGCAGCCTCTCGTCTGAAAAACATTCCACATTTTTTTCTGACTTCTGCACGTTTCCTTTCAGGAATTCGACGACTGTGGCTTCTTGAGGCTCTCTTCGGAAGCTTCTTGGGGGAGCTCGTAAAAGCCAGCAGGCCTTCTGGAAGCGATTGTGGCATTCTCGGGAGCCTGGCTTGGGCCTCTCAGGGGGGGCTGGAGCCTGTTGGGGGCCCCTGTGGGAGTCCTTGGGGCCTTTCGGCGACAGTTTTGGAGCTTCTTTTGGCTGCCTTGGGCGTCTCCTGCGTCGCTTTGGGACCCTCCTGGACCGTCGTCGGAGCCTCTCGGGCCCGGTTGGAACAGTTAGGGGGCGTCTTGGTCCGTGTTTGAATCCCGGAAGGCGCAAAACCCGTACCTGTTAGAGATCTGTGTTTCTCCATCGGAATTCGACGCTTTTGGCCTCTTGGGGCTCCCTTCGGAAGCCTCTGGTGGGTTCCTCGGGCCGCTTTGCTGCGAACCCGGGCTCCCTCAACGACCGGGTCACGATGTGGATTGATTTGGGGAGCGTCCTGGAGCCGTCCCGGGCCGTCATGGGCATCTCTTGGAGCCATATCAAGGCCCTGTTGGGCCATCTTGGCGCTCGCTTGGACTGTCCGGAGGCCGGTCTGGTTGGGTTTGGGATTTTTTTCCGTGCCTCTCGGGCGGTCTCGGACGCCCGGAAGACCGAAGAACCGAGGTTCCAAGAATCTCTGAACAACTATGCGAAAATCAATGTTTTTTGTCGCATCGAGGTGCACATCGGAGTGCTCTTTGGGCCGTCTTCGAGTGCACGGTGGGTTCTTAGAGCCGCTTGGGGCCTTCGCAGGGCCGTTTTGCCACCCTCCTGGCCGCTTTGGGCCCGCTGGCTAGGCCCGGCAAGGGCGTCCAGGTGGACCGGAGGCCCAGGGGACCCCTTGCAAGAGCGTCCAGGGGGGTCCTAAAATCTCCAGATCCCGGGGGTACGGATTTACCGGGGGGGGGGGGTCACACCCCCCCGGGTTGTAAAAATATAGAAAAGGGAATATATTTATTCTTATATATATATATTTATATATATGTATATATATACATACATACATACATACATACATACATACATACATACATACATACATACATACATACATACATACATACATACATACATATATACATACATACATACATACATACATACATACATACATACATACATACATACATACATACATACATACATATATATATAGAGAGAGAGAGAGACAGAGAGAGAGAAAAACAACAAAAAGAGAGAGAGAGAGAGAGAGAGAGAAAGAAAGACAGAGAAAGAGAAACAGAGAACACTCAAACAAAGAAAACGATACACATATATATATATGTATATATATGCGCATATATATATATATATGGCATATATATATAATATTATATATTATATATATATTATATATATAGATTATATATATATATATATAAAAACCCAAAAAAAACAAACAAGCGGCACACACAAACTTTGACGGTCCGCGCGAACTTCTTGGATCTGCGCTTGACCCCCCTCGGCTGCGCCTCTGGCGCCGCCCTTTGCGCGCTCCTCGCACCCAGGAGAGGGGGTCCAATGCGGATCTAAGAAATCGACGCGGACTGTCAATGGTTATGTTTATGCCGTCTCCCTCCTTCGGGGAGCAGGCTCGCCGGGAGAGGGCAGGAGGCGGGCCAGTGAGCAAAAGCAGGGAGAGAGACTGACGTCCATCCCACCACTACATACGTCATCACAAGCTGAACGGATAGAAGCGCACTGCACAAGCGAGACACGCGTGCCTGGGCGTGCTGGTGCATCCTGGGTGAGCACGGAGCACAGAGGCGACGCAGGAGGGGGGGGGCGGGGGGGGAGAGAACGAGGGCGGAGGAGGACCGAAGAGGTGGAGGAGGGAGGAAGGATGAGTAGGAGTGCGGGGGAAGGAGGAGGAGGAGGAGGATGGAAGAGGATGGGGACACCCGACCGCCCCCAGCATCGAGGCGTCGAAGTGGAGGTTACAAACACCCCACCGAGCCCCCCGAGCGCGGGATGGTCTGGCGAGGCGGGGGGGTCCTCCTCCTCTATTCCTTCTCCTTATGAACAACTCCTCACTGTCGCACCCCGAGGCCAGAGGGAATGGCGGGCCGGGCGTTGCGCCTGAGACGTCCTCACCGTTTACGATCCCGAGGCTTACAACATGGATCCTCACAGTTTCACGGATTCTCACAGTTTCACGGATGGAGGGCGGGTCGCTTTCAAACTATGGCTCTTGTCTTAGCGCCGCGTACACCCGTCTGAAAAACTCGCAAGCGTTTCACGGACTGGGGACAAGTCGGTTTCAACATGTGGCTCTCGCCTTATCTCCGCGCACATCCGTCTTACAAGTGTGCACGAGTTTCGCGGGCCGAGGCAAAATCATGTTGCTCCAGCCTTAGCACCGCACGCAATCGCCTCAACAATTTGCAAGAGCTTCGCGGATGGAGGGCGGGTCGTTTTCAAAATGTGGCTCTCATCGTAGCGCCGCACACAATCGTCATAACAAGATGCAGAAGTTAGGGAGCCCACAAAGGACGTACGCGCCTAGCTATGTGCATGAACGCGGCCCCTCGATTCGCGAGACGGGCCGCATTATACGAACATTTGTGCAATGCGTGCTCTCGAAACCAGCGTGGATCCATGTACATGTACGTCCTTCTTTCGCCCCTGAGAAGTTTCACGGATGGAGGGCGGGTAATTTTCAAAATGCAGCTCTCGCGCGCCGCGCACGGTCGTCATAACACATGCAACAATTGAACGGATGGAGGGCTGCGCTCCTTTTCAAAAGGTGGCTCTCGCCTTAGCGCCGCGCATATCCGTTTTGAGAGTTGACAACCGGCTCAAGGGTTCTCACGGTAACCGTCCCGGGAATAATGTTCTGGCATGATGTCGGACTGTCAGGGCGCACCAGTTACGTTGATTCGTGGTGTTGAAGTCCCAGGCATGGTTTTCTGGCGCGGTTCAGGATCGCCAAGACGCAACAATACTGGCGACTCGCGACGTTGAAGACCCATGAATGGTGTTCTGGCACCGTTCCGGAATTTCAAACGGTTATTCTCCAACGGGGCACTTCCTCCATTGAAAACGAATCCTTGCAGGGGCCTGTGAGGAGGGAGCCTGGAGGGAAGGTGTATTGCAATATCTCTGATGGGCCTTGGGTTCACACTGGCCTCCTCCTCCTCCTCCTGCTCCTCCTCCCTCTCTTTTATGGCCACCTCCTCCCTCCACCGTCACTCTTCCCCCTCCCTTCCTCCGCATTTGGCTTCCGCCCCTTCTCCCCCCCTTCCTCCCCTCTGCGGGGCGCGGCTGCCTGGACCGCTGCAGCCACGGGTGCCGCAGGCACTGCCCCGCAGTGGGGCGGTCCTCGGGCCTCGCGCGGGGGGGGGGCGCCCTGGGCGACCACAAGAGCGACGGCGGCCGCCTTCCTCTCTCGTCTCCGCCCTCGTGCCGCACCCAGACTGACGAGAGAACTAACCCAGTTGGTACTTGTCTTGGTGCCCCTGGTCTCCCAGCTGTGTCTCCTGACCTTGATCTCCCAATTGAATGTCACTCTCTTGGTCTGCCGATCGTCCCTCCCTCTCTGGGCTTCCCCCGCCTCGCCCTGGCCGTCGCAGTCCCGGGCGACGACAGCGGCGGCCGCTTTGGCGCTACTCCTTCCTCCGCCCTCCTCCTGCCTCCTGCCACGCCCTCCCACTCGAAAGTTCTTTTTCAATTATCCGCCCGCAGTGGATGTCACACTCTTGCTCAAACGTGTGGGCTAAATCATTAGCGCCAATCTGGAATGGGTGCGGAAAAAAGGTACGATGCCTAACAACAAACGCTGTCCCAAATCCCAACCCGACAGCGGCCGCTATTGGGCAGGCGGCCTTCTGACTCAACTGTACAACGTGCGACGGCGACAGCGAGTCTGATTCAGAATGAATCAGAACTGCTGTCGGTCTTTGTACCCGTGTTTTCCTTAAATACCTATTTCGATCGTCTTGATCAGACATGTGGCTAAATTGTTACAACCAGTCAAGCACATCCCGTCAGACAAAGACTACGACCCCTGGGCACCAGTTCAGAAAAGGCGGAGCCTCACGCACCTCATAAGCACCAGGGCCCGCCACCGCTATGGCTGTACGATCCGACAGTCTGGTAGCATTCTCCTCCTCTCCCCCCGCCTCCTCCTCCTCGCTCAGATTCCTCTCTTCCCTCCTCATCCTCCCCCTCCTTCTCGTCCTTCCCTTCTTATTATCATTCTTCCTCCTCCTCCTCATCCTCCTCCTCCTCCTCGTCCTCGTCCTCGTCCTCGTCCTCCTCCTTCTCCTCCTCCGCCTTCCTCCCCCTCACCCTCCTGCCCTCCCTCCCCGCCCACCTGGACTCCTGATCCGTGGACCACAAGGTTAAGAGCGCCCTTCTGGCCTGGCCAGGACGCCACTCCCGGGCCAGGACCTGGCACGGTCGGGGCCGGCGTGCAGGTGGGCGGCGAGCGTCTCTGAACCGGCCCAGCACGCAAGGGGCCCAGACCCCCTCGCGTCGCGAAAAAATCACGACGGGAGGTTTTTGACTATTTTCGCCTCCAGAGGTCCTCGCCGGGCCTCGGGGCCGTCAAAAAACGACTCGGGATGCAAAACCGGTCCCTGCGAAAGGGTCCAGACCTCTGGGGGTCGACGTTGCGAACAAATCACGACGTCGGGAGTCGGGGGGCCAGGGCCGCGAACGGCAGAGGCAGATCATCGGCAGCGCGCCCAGGGGTCAAACCTTCTCAGAAGGCGGTGGGGCTTCTCAGGCGCCCTCTGGCATGCCGAGAGGCACTCCGTGCTCTCGGGGAAGGCGTACGTAGAAAACTTCTCGCAAGACCCCGGTGGTTCCGAACCTTCTGAGGAGGCCCGCCAAGAGGCCCCCAAGAAAGCCCAGGAGACTTGTAAGACGTCCAAGATGGCCTCCAAGACGGCACTGGAGCATTCCAAGAGGACCCCAAGTCGGCCACCCAAACGGCTTCCGACGTCGTCGGACGGGCCAGGAGCCCACCAAAAACGGCCGAAGATGGCCCTAAGATGGCCCAAGATGGCCCAAGAGGCTTCCAAGAGGGCCTCCAGGAAGGGCCGAAAAAGCTAAAATCATTGATTTCCCATGAGTTTTTGAAGGATTGTGGCATTTGCTTTTCTTCTGCCTTCCGACGGCCCGAGACAGCCTAAGTGCCCCCAAAGATCGCACAAGAGGCCCAAGACGGCCCCAAGAGGCCGCCAAGACAGCCCAAGAGGCCTCCAAGACGCTTCAGATGGCATCCAAGACGGCCCAAGAGCCCTCCAAGACGTCCTCCAAGAAGGCCCGAAAGAGTCAAAATGGCTTCCAGACGGCCAAGATGACCTTCAAGATACCCACGTGTTTCCCGAAGGCTTTCCAAACCGATTCGGGGACCACATGGTCCGATAGCTTGGCAGGTCTGGCCTCAACGTTCGGCCACATAGGCGCTTCCAAAAAGGCAGGGGGCGGCGGTGATTCGCCGTAGGCGTCTTCGATAACGCCAACGTCTCGATAAGCGCTGATGATTCCTATCCGCCCCCGTATGATATTCCCAGATGCGCCAAGGCTGCGCCGAGACGCACCGACGCGACTCCTGTATACATATATATATACACACACATCCCAGTCTGATAGAGACGGGGCTGGCGGCAAGGGGCGAAGCCCTTACGTATAATGCAGATGTTTAAACTCAAGGGAATGAAGAAGCGGCAACTGATTAGGCTGGCACAAGTAGTACTGGCTGGCCTCCTCAGTGCTACAAATAAAGATACGTTGGGACAAATAAAGCAACACTTGTGAGATGGTATGTTCGACGCTCGTAGCAATAATGAGGCTACAACCTAAGGCTTTATCGTTTCGCCCCTAGCCTCCTTGGTGATGGGACCCGCGTGTTTGTTGCAACCTGTTTGTTCGGATTCAGCGCGAACCCTGTTGCGGGTGATAAAAGAAAAAGAGTAAAGCAGAAAACTGGTAAGAAGGTAGAGGAGTAGACGCGGGTGGACATCAGCAGCAGGAGAAGGAACGGACACCGTAAAGAGGACGCGACGTGCAAACGCCTGTAAGTTGAGGCGGGAGGAGTTTGGGGCAGCGCAGTCCATGTGGACATTGACGCTCTGGGAGTATCCGTTGCAGACGATGCGAGGTCATAGACAGAGGAAAGCGAACTGTGCACACACACCGATTCTGGCCAGGACCATCCTGAGCCCAGGATCGGTGCATACGCCCTCTTACCTTGGCCAGGAAGGTATATGCACCGATCCTGGGTCAAGGATGGGCGTTGTCAGGATCGGTGCATGTGCATAGTTCTCTTCGCCCGAATAGACTAGCCCGAGCATGGTCCTTCTGCACTGTGCGTCGGAAGGCTTGGCTTCGGTGCCGGTGGCGCTTCGTGCTCGGCCGTCCGAGACTTGGGTCTGGACACGGGAGGAGCCTTGAGCGCTGTAGTGATCTCGTCGCGGTGTTGAGTATCCCGGAGTCGTGAGCTGCATCTGTCCACCTCTTCGAAGTTTTGTTGATCGCGTCGCTGGTGGTCGCGAACTGCGTCCCGGCAGTATAGTAGCTGATTGTCATCGGTGCCGTCAACGTGCTGTGTGTCAAACCATCCGTTGCATGCTGGCACCTGTGTGGAGCCTGTTTGACCGTCAGGCATGTCAGGTGGAACTTTCGGGCGAAGTAGCTGTGTGCGGTGTGCGTTTATATGATGGAAAGTCGATGAGCCACCTTTGTGCAGGCGCAGCTTTTGGTGGTGGGATATCACTGTTATCCTCAACTGCGGTGGTGGTGGGTGTATTGGGCTGCGGATGGGCCATGTTGTCAGTACTGGCCTGTGTTGTTGGAGTCGATGTGCTGGCTGGGTGCTGGTTGGTCGTAGGTATGTCCACTGGTTGGGTCCTCCTCCTCCTCCTCGTTCTTCTCCTGGCTTTTCTTCTTATTCTTCTTCTTTCGAAGTATGATCCTCCTAATGTCAGTCTCCCTCCTCATGCCCATGACCTCCTCCTCCTCCTCCTCCTCCTCCTCCTCCTCCTCCTCCTCCTCCTCTCCTCCGCCCGCAGGGCATGATTATCCTCCCCTCCTCCTCCTCCTCCTCCTCCTCCTCCTCCTCCTCCTCCTCCTCCTCCTCCTCCTCCTCCTCCTCCTCCTCCTCTCCCTCCTCCTTCTCCTCCTCCTCATCCTCCTCCTCCTCCCTCCTCCTCCTCCTCCCTTTTCTTCCCCCCCCCCACCCCCCTCCTCTCCCCCCTCCTCCCCCTCCTCCCCCTCCTCCCCCCCTTACCCGTGCCCCTCCTCCTCGTGCTCCTCCACCCGCCCCGCGGCGGCGCGCCCCCCGCCGCTGCCGCGCGCGCGGCGTGCCGGCTGCGCTCTCCGGCGCCCCCGCCTCCTCTCGTCTGCCGTCCGCCCTGGCGCGCGGCGGCCCCGCGCCGCCCCCCGCTCGGCGGGCAGAGTGGCAGCCAGACGAGGCCCCCTCGGCGCCCGCCCGGGGTCGCCTGCACGCCAGACCCAGACGTCGGGCGTCTCGAAAAAATCGAGACGGAGGTTTTTCGTAGTCTTCGGCCTCTCGGGGCCCTCGCCGGGCCTCGGGACCGTTAAAAAACGGCTCGGGATGAAAAACCGGTCCCGGGGAAGTGGTCGGGAGGTCGGGGGCCCGAGTTTCGAACAAATCGAGACGTCGGATGTCTGGGGAGTGACCCTGGGCAAGAGTGACCTCTGGTGCGCGGCTCTTTGGGGGGCCGCGGGGGGGGACCCAAAACGAGCGCGCGAGGCGCAACGGTCGCATCGCAATCGGTGATCGGGGGACCCCATTGGACTCGCACCAAAGGTCACTCCGGCGAACCCAGACATCCGACGTCTCGATTTTTTCGAAACTCGCCCCCCGACCTCCCGACCACTTCCCCGGGACCGGTTTTTCATCCCGAGTCGTTTTTTAACGGTCCCGAGGCCCGGCGAGGGCCCCGAGAGGCCGAAAACTAATTATGAGAAACCTCCGTCTCGATTTTTTCGAGACGCCCGACGTCTGGGAAAGGTCACTCTTACGTGTAGTCGACTGGGGCGCTCCCGCCGCGCCGCGGCGATCGCGGGGGCCCCGGCGCGCGCGGCCGCCCGCTCGGGCGCGAGCAGCGCAAAAATGCAGGGAGACGGGGCGGGCGCCCCTCCAGCCAACCACCCTGGGGAGGAGGAGGAGGAGGAGGAGGAGGAGGAGGAGGAGGAGGAGGAGGAGGAGGAGGAGGAGGAGGAGGAGGAGGAGGAGATGATGGGGCGACTCCCAGGAGGACAGTCCTCTGAGAGAGGGTCCAGCCCGCAAAACTTGTTGGGCGGGTGCCCCATCAGGGGGAGATTTTGTGAGGCCGAGCGTGGTGACAAAGCCACGCACGGCGCTCGCGACAGGTGTACCCGCTGCGAAACCTCAAACCTGGCGACTATTCTCGCGGGCTCGAACTCGCTCCATCAAGCGAGCCATTCGAGCTTCATACGAGATGGCACTGTCGACCGAGTACTCAACAACTGAAGTCGTCGCTCTGACATCCCTCGCACTAGCCACTGTGAGGCCGACGCGTGGGGCGCTCGGTCGATCAATGCACGAATTCGGGGATTCGGGGCAAGCCCTCTCCGAAAACGCGACAAAATCATTTTACCAGTGCAGGTGGAGGGGGGCACAGGGCTTGCTCAACTTAATGGCCTTTTCCTGGCTCCAACCTCCACACTTCAGACACAACAGGGATCCCCGTCGAGCCTCAGTGCTCTCTTCCTCGGCACGGCACCGCACAGCACGCAACGGAGCAAGACGAGAGCCACTGACGGCGACGAGCTGATGTCCCATCGAGTCAACCGTGAGAGGCTTCAAAAACGACGGGGTCCCAATACAACCATTCAACGGCAAGTTACGACACGATGGCGCAACTTTGAAACAGACTTCGCACTGCCAGCCGAGCTCCCCCAGACCCCAAGCGTGCCACCCCTCCCCCCGAGAGTTCCTCTGTCGGCACAGTGCTGTGGGTCTCCGCCACCGCTGCGGCCTCTCCTCGAGAAAGCACGGGAGGACGGCAGCAGCCAACGCCACAAAATCGGCAGCCCGACTCCTCGCGAGATCAAGCTTGGCCAAAAACTCTGGCGATGGAGCAGGGTGTAAACTGGCGGCAAATTTAGCATGGTGATCGGCGAAACGGTTCGCTTCGGCCCAGTGGCGCCCCTCGCCCGACAGACTGTCAATCTGCTCCTGGGACCGACGAGCCTTGACGTGCCGAACCGAGATGAATTGGTGGCCTTCCAGGCCACGACAGAACTTCAGAAAGCCAGCTGCCTGGTTGGACGCGCGCAGCTGAAATTGAACAGGCTGCTGGAATCGCCGAATCGCAGGGTGTAATACAGTCGCTGCCAGCCAGGGTCTCGCGGTCGGCGATCTGGCCAATCAAACAAAGCGCAACACTTTCGGCGATGCTCGGCGTTTGCGGGAGGTTGCCAGCAACAGGGCCTCGAATTACTGCCACGGGCACATTAGACCCAGGAGACAGCACTGCAATTGCCCACGACGCGCGCTCAAGCTCCACTAAGCCTGGCCGTGTGCAGGAGCCGTCGGGGGCTACGTCCAATCGAGGGCCCTGAACGAGAGACGCCACCCCCTCAACCTCAACCGCCAACTCCTCCCCCTCAGGGCCCTCGAGGACCACTTTATCCGAGCAGGAAGGGGGAGGAATCCCCCCCTCGTCATACAGGAGAACTCCTTGCACAAAGATGGGATCATCAGACTCGATACCTGCACTGATGAAAAGCGGGCTGACTTTAGCCTCAGTGCGGGCGGCGACGACGGCAGGCAGCATGCATTCATACAAACAGTGCTTGATTGTCTGCCTCTGGCCGCACGCACAAGGGCCATCGCACATGTAGCCAGCAGCCTGGGCGCGGGCCTTGGTCCAGACTCGCGGCATGAGCAGCTCCCAACAAGCAACTTCTGCTGACTAGAGAGCCGTCGAGACCGACCGCCGACCGACGACCGAACGAAGTCAAGCAAGGCCCTGTAGCCTGTCGGAACTCCCAGCTGCATGGCCAAAGCCCTCTCGTGCTGACGCTGAATTCCACCAAACATGAGAGTTGAACGCATACCCGGAGGCGTTCTGCGAACGTCGATTGTCGCACCTCGATGGCCCATCCAGCTCATCGCAGACAAGACTCGCCAGCCCGCACGCTGCGCAGCTAGCGCAGCTCGAGACAAGGGGGCACGACTATATGCCCAGTCGGTGACCTGAGAAGGCTTGGCTTCACGCCATAGCCTCAACAAACGAGCACGCACAGCGAGCGGGTGTCTGCAGACCTTCGATTGCCACAACAGTCTGCACCACTGGATGGCAGGCGCAATGGCGGATGCAGCGGCGCCATCACCGAGCAAGACAGTCTTGCTCGGAAGGCTCACACCACCATGCAGAGGAAGTTGGCCTCGAGCGACATCACGCCTGCACCTCAGCCACTCCGAGTTGCTGAGCCCGACGACCTCACTGCCGTAGGTGGCCTCGGGCAAGGCGCCAGCGCGGATGGCACGGCCGATAGACTGCGCCTTGTGGCCAGTGATGGCCTTGCCGAAGCGCCTGATCTTCCGCGTGCGCCTCAGCATATGCACCTTACGCTTGGCGCGCTTGGTGAGCACGCCCTGGTCGGCCCCCCTGCTGCCCTCGCTGACGTCGACGCCGACATAGACCACGCTGCGCCTCGCAACAGAGGCAGGTAGGCCGAGCCTGGACACGATGCCCTGCGCAAGGGAGAGGGTGGTGCCGACAATCACTAGCTTGTTGTTGATGATCGCGTCGAGCTCAGTGACAGTCTCCCTGAACTCCAGCATTGCGTTGACCACCATGGAAGTAGTCGTGCTCACCGTGGTAGACGATACCCGAATCGAGTTGTCGTCAATGTAGCTCACAAACTGAATGAACTGCTGCCTGACAAGGAAGCTGTCATACTCCCTCACAAACCATACCTTGATCGAGAAATCACAAACACACATCTCCAGCAGGGAGACCGCATTCGGCACAAAGGGCCTGCTCCGCAGGATGACCAGCTAACCCCAGCACACGTGGCGCACGCCACATGTTGTACACCAACTTCAGGAAGGCCGTGGGCGCGATGAAACTGATGTACTTGTCGCGCAGATTGGTCAAAGGAATGCGCTCGTAGAACTTACTGAAATCGGCAACTGCGAGTGCGCCGTGGTAGGCCTGCTTGCTGTCGGCCTCACCCTCGGTCGCCTGAAGCCACGCGCAGTCGACGGAGGACCGCCCACGAGCAGCACCCCAGTACGGCCTGTCAATCTGGCCTGCAGCTCTCGAAGCACTGGCCGCCGCGTCCGCTGCCAAATCCTGTAGAGCCCAGCGTGGAGTACCACCAACCGATTGCCAGAACCAGACGTCTTGGGTAGCATCGGTGTGGTCAACCAGCACAACTGCCTCGGCGGTAGTCCCAAAGACTCCATCGCCTTGAACATCAGGGCGACCACCTCGAGGGCCTGATCCTCCAAGAGAAGGAAGTGACGCGGATGAAAATGATCAGGCGCTGCCGTGGTGTTGTGCGAGAACGATCGCGCAACTGCACGTAGCTCGCCAGGATTCACCTTCGGCAACGCCGTTCGGTCAGGAATCCATGCTGGCACTGGGCGGGAACTGGACCACCACCTCTTGTACAACTCCACTTCGTGCCGAACAACATCGCGCGCGTGGGCCAACGCACCGTGGGCCGTTGGGACCACCGTGGGCTGAGCAACGTCGCGGTACTTCGTAGCGCGGTGGAGGACGCGTCAGCCATTGGAAACAGCTATGGCGCACCACTCCTTCCACTTCTGGCGGTCCTCCTGGGTAGCTCCGTTGACCGCGAGCTTGACGTCGGGCTCAATGTCCCCTAGGAACTCGCGGCATGCCTCCTCCTCGAAGCCAGCCTGCACCATGCCGCGCGCCTGCTGAACAGATCGATCGAGGCGTGCGGCAAGACCCTGCCCATGGTAGTTGGCCGTCGCGAAGTTGAGGATCTCCTCAGCAGCCAACGACAGGTCCTGCACGGACGGGTTGGCCACCGTCTTGCACTGCATGATGCTGAGGAGGGAAGACTGCAACCATTGCCAACCCTCGGCCACAGCCTGCAGGTCGGACGCGTCTTTGACCGCATAGGTGATGTCGATCCACCGGGGTTGCAAGTACCGAGCGAAACCAAACAGAACTTTGCGATCCTGATGACCCACAGCGTTCGCGATAGCCTCTGCGGCTGCGACAGCGAAGTGGCCCCGCGCCGCCGAGAGAAGGCCCCATCCAACTCCAGGGGGAGACTCAGGATCGCCACACGACTGGACAGCAGCTTCGGCAACACACCGAGCGCTAGTGTAGGTGGGCGGCTGCACTTGCGGCCCGATGATGATCTGGGTGTCCATCTTTAGCGCCGCCGTGTAGACCAGCCGCTTGACGTGCTCAGCATCACCTTTGAGGAAAATATGAACAGGCCGATGGCCTCGCTTGGCCCACTTGACATCAATGCCCACACTGGCATACATCCTCATGGCCGCTGAGTTGAGGAGGATACAATCGATAACATACTGACCTGTACCTCCTCGAAACGTGACAGAAGACGAGCTCACAATCAAACAACCAACGTGAGCGGGGAACTGGCTCGCCTCCAACTCGCCTTGGCACATGTTCCAATCACCACCAATGACGACTGGACCGTCCAGTGCCTCAGCAGCGAGGCCCAACTCTTGCAACAGCCTGCCGTTGCGGCCAGCGGCGCCCTCACCAGTGCGCAGGTACACGTTGAAGGCATGCAGGCCGACAGGCAGCTCGGGTATATCGATGAGAACATGCTGAACTCGGTTCGGGGCGACCTCATGCACACCGACGCTAGGAGGACGAAGTCCGCGACGATCGCGCACGGCAACAGCAACACCTGCCGACGGCACAGAACCAGAAGCCGGCAGGCTCGGCAACGCCATAAGCCTCCAAACCCGCACACCGCACCATGAAGCCAAAGCCCCGACGTGCTCGCTGATGTGCCCGAACTCCCGCAGCAGCGCCACGCTCGCCATCGTGCTGGCGATGCGCTTCTTGACGGACGCCTTGCCGCCGCTGGCGTTGTAGGTTTCGATGCTGAACTCAGCGCCGACCGTCGGCCTGGCCCCGCTCGGCGGCTCCCGCCCACGCCCAGGCAGCCCACAAACGTCAGGCCAGGCAGTCGAAGGACTACCCATGCCGCGCTCGCTTGGCCGCCAGCTCGGACCACATAGTGTCGAAGGCGGACATGAAGTCATCGATGCTGCCTTCGCTCCGAGCATGATAGAGGGCCCGCTTCTGCACCTCCGTGGGGGCAGGCATAGCCTCATCAGCAGCATCAGCAGTAGGAGGAACAGTCCCAGCGCTGGCGGCGCGGGCAGCAGCCTTGCTGGCGACCGCCGACTTGAGCTTGACCCATGCCTCAGACTTGATGAGCGCGACGAGGTCGGGCTGGTCGGCCACGTCGTCCTCAACAAGGCCGATGTCGGCCGCAACGGTGGTGACGTTCTTGGCCGACTCGCTGAAAGCCGCGTCCAGCGCCGCCACCTCCAACTTCTTGGCTGCGATGGTCTCCTTGCGCGTCGCGATGCCCTTGGCCAGCTCCTCAAGCTGGCGATCCTTCTCACCCTACTCTTTCTCCAACTTCTCCAGGCCGTTCCGCGCCCGCTACAAATCCTGCTGCGTGCGCCGATGGAGGGCCTGGGGAGACAGTAGCGCACGCTTCTCCGCACGCAGCGTCTCCAACTGCTTCTCGATCGGACCCCGAAGATCCTTGTTGCGCTCGTCGGCGGGTGGAAGCTTCTTGATGCACTCCTCGAGCTCCGTGATCCGCTCGCCGAGCTTGGTACTCTTTGACTTCTTATCAGGGTCAGCGCCGTCTGCGGCCTCGCGCCACGGCGCTGTGCCGCCAGGCTTGGGCCACCCCTTGTGGGCGGCGCTAAGCGCTTCTCGATTGCCTGCATCCACTCCGCAAGCTGCTTGGGGATGCCCTGCGTCGCCGAGCCTCCTTGCTTGAAGCCCGCCTTCTTGCCGCCGCCTCCGCCAGCATCAGCCTCCTTGTGCTTCTGGCGAGCACGCGAGACGATGGCAGCGGGCGCGTCGCGGCCGCAGAGGCACTGGATGCGGCACGCCCAGTTCTCCGCGCGCCCGCATTGCCCGCAGCACCAGTGGGACTTGCGCGGGCCTCGAAGCACAGTGACCGCTGGCGGCTGCGGCACCATGCCTGGGATGAGAGAGACGCGCCGAGGTGGGGCGGACCACCTCGGCGCTCGCCCTGGGGCTGACCAGGGGAAGGACTACAAACTGGCCGCGGACTGCCGGTATCCACGCGTTCCCCTGTGGAACAAAGCATCTTGAGCCAAAATGGCTACGGGAAGGAGGAAGAGGAGGAGAAGGAGGAGGAGGAGGAGGAGGAGGAGGAAGAGGAGGAGAAGGAGGAGGAGGAGGAGGAGGGGGAGGGGGAGGAGGAGGAGGAGGAGGAGAAGGAGGACGAGGAGGAGGAGGAGGAGGAGGAGGAGGAGGAGATCTGCGCCGCTGTCGCCACTTTCGTGGGCTCCTGGGAGGCCCAGCGGAGGTACGTCCAACGCGGATCACCTCGGGACCTCGCGGTGGCCTTGGGGGCTGCGATCTGCGCAACTGTCGCCACTTTCGCGGGCTCCTGGGAGGCCCAGCGGAGGTACGTCCAACGCGGATCACCTCGAGACCTCGTGGTGCCCTGGGGGGGCTGCGACCTGCGCCATTGTCGCCACTTTCATAGCCTCCTGGGAGGCCCAGCGGAGGTACGCCCAACGCGGATCACCTCGGGACCTCGCGGTGCCCTGGGGGGGCTGCGATCTGCGCAATTGTCGTCACTTTCGTGGGCTCCTGGGAGGCCCAACAGAGGTACGGCTTACGCGTTGCGGCTGCTCTTCTTGCTGCGCTCTTCTGATTTCACTGCTGGATGCTCTTCTTCCGCACTGCGGGTTTCTCAGCATGCCCGTCAGCATTGAGTGGTCCTGAGTGTAATCACCACAGAAGGGTCGGGTACGTCGCGGGGTATTGTTTTGGACGAGGAACACATTAATCTCGTTAGACGACCACCTACGTTCAGAAGGCTGGTGGGGTTATTCCCCCTCCGCCTCCTCCTCCTCCTCCTCCTCCTCCTCACCATCATCATCACCATCACCATCACCATCACCATCACCATCACCATCATCATCATCATCATCATCATCATCATCATCATCATCATCATCATCATAATCATCATCATCATCATATCAATCATCATCATCATCATCATCATCATCATCATCATCATCATCATCATCATCATCATCATCATCATCATCATCATCATCATCATCATCATCATCATCATCATCATCATCATCATCATCATCATCATCATCATCATCATCATCATCATCATCATGATCATCATGATCATCATCATCATCATCATCATCAGCATCATCATCATCATAATCCTCATACTCATCCTCATCCTCATCCTCATCCTCATCCTCCTCCTCATCTTCATCATCATCCTCCTCCTCATCATCATCATCATCATCATTGGCATGAGCAGTATCATTATCAGTATAAGTATCATCATGCCATCTTAACATCACAATTACCCCTTCCCTTCCCAGCTTGTTACAGGCCCCCAATCGCTGATGTCAGAGCAAGGGATTGGTCCAGTCCCGGGGCCGCCATAAGACGGTCCACGTATTCGAGGACACCGCAGTCGTTGGCAGGCAGCGCGCAAATGGAAGGGATGGACGGGCGAGCCAGGACGTCGGATGTGGCGCGAGCGCGGATCGCATGTTTCTTTCCCTCATCCCACCTCGCCCTCCCCCCATGGAGGAGGATGGGGAGGAGGAGGAGGAGGAGGAGGAGGACGAGGAGGAGGAGGAGGAGGAGGAGGAGGAGGAGGGGTAGGGGGAGGAGGGGGAGAAGGAGGAGGCGGAGGAGGAGGAGGAGGAAGAGGAGGAGGTCATCCTATCTCACCTCGCCCTCCCCCCTCACTCTTCCTGGGCACAGCATAGCGGCGGACGCGGGTCCACCCACCACCTGCCCCTGGGCCCGCTGCCGAGGAGCGCGCCTTGCAGCCGCCCCATCAGCATCGGTAAACACTCGCTCCCCTCCCTCGCCCTCCCCTCCCCAGCCTCCTCTCGCTGCCATTGGGGTGCCCCCCCCCTTGCCCCTCGGCCTCGGGAAACTCGGGCTCCCCTCCCTCGCCCTCCCCTCCCCAGCCTCCTCTCGCTGCCACTGGGGTGCCCCCCCCCCACCCCGCCTGCCCCTCTCCCTGTCCCCCTCGCTCCTCGAAGGGGCCGCCGCGGGAACGCACGCTCGCGGCGAGCCGCGCTGGGCGCACCTCCGCGTGGGCCTCCCAGAAGTCCACGACAGTGGCGACAATTGCGCAGATCTCCTCCTCCTCCTCCTCCTCCTCCTCCTCCTCCTCCTCCTCCTCCTCCTCCCCCCCAGGGTGGTTGGCTCCCAGGGGGCCCCAGGAGGCCCCGAAAGTGGCGACAGTGGCGCAGATCGCAGCACCCCAAGGGGCGCCGCGAGGTCCCGAAGTGATCCGCGTTGGGCGTACCTCCGCGTGGGCCTCCCAGGAGGCCACGAAAGTGGCGACAATTGCGCAGATCGCAGCCCCCCAGGGCACCGCGAGGTCCCGAGGTGATCCGCGTTGGACGTACCTCCGCTGGGCCTCCCAGGAGGCCACGAAAGTGGCGACAGAGGCGCAGATCGCACCCCCCCAGGGCGCAGCGAGGTCCCGAGGTGATCCGCGTTGGACGTACCTCCGCTGGGCCTCCCAGGAGGCCACGAAAGTTGCGACAATGGCGCAGATCGTAGTACCCAAGGCGCCGCGAGGTCCCGAGGTGATCCGCGTTGGGCGTACCTCCGCTGGGCCTCCCAGGAGGCCACGAAAGTGGCGACAATGGCGCAGATCGCAGCCCCCAGGGCGCTGCGAAGCCCCGAGGTGATCCGCGTGGGGGGTACCTCCGCTGGGCCTCAAGAGGCCTGGCGGACAATGGCGCAGATCGCAGGCCCCACAGGGCGCCGCAGGTCCGAGGTGATCCGCGTTGGACGTACCTTCCCTGGTGCCCTCCCAGATTGACGAGGCCACGAAAAGGCGGACAATGGCGCAGATCGCAACCCCCCAGGGCCGCCGCGAGGTCCCGCAGGTGATCCGCGTTGAGAGTACCTCCGCCGGGCCTCCCAGGAGGCAACGAAAATGGCGACAGTGGCGCAGATCGCAGCCCCCCAGGGCACCGCGAGGTCCCGAGGTGACCCGCGTTGGACGTACCTCCGCTGGGCCTCCCAGGAACCAACGAAAGTGGCGACAATGGCGCAAATCGCAACCCCCCTGGGCGCCGCGAGGTCCCGAGGTGATCAGCGTTGGACGTACCTCCGCTGGGCCTCCCAGGAGGCCACGAACATGGCGACGGTGGCGCAGACCGCAGCCCCCCAGGGCGCCGCGAGGTCCCGAGGTGATCCGCGTTCGGCGCCGTGAGGTCCCGAAGTGATCCGCGTTGGACGTACCTCCGCTGGGCATCCCAGGAGGCCACGAAAGTGGCGACAATGGCGCAGATCGCAGCCCCCCAGGGCGCCGCGAGGTCCCGAGGTGATCCGCGTTGGACGTACCTCCGCTGGGCCTCCCAGGAGCCCACGAACATGGCGACAATGCCGCAGATCGCACCCCCCCAGGGCGCCGCGAGGTCCCGAGGTGATCCGAGTTGGGCGTACCTCCGCTAGGCCTCCCAGGAGCCAACGAAAGTGGCGACAATGGCGCAGATCGCAACCCCCCAGGGCGCCGCGAGGTCCCGAGGTGATCCGCGTTGGGCGTACCTCCGCTGGGCATCCCAGGAGCCCACGAAAGTGGAGACAGTGGCGCAGATCGCAGCCACGAAAGTGGCGACAATGGCGCAGATCGCAGCCCCCCAAGGCACCGCGAGGTCCCGAGGTGATCCGCGTTGGGCGTACATCCGCTGGGCCTCCCACGAGCCCACGATCCGAAAGTGGCGACAATGGCGCAGATCGCAGCCCCCCAGGAGGCCGCGAGGTCCCGAGGTGATCCGCGTTCGGCGTACCTCCGCTGGGCCTCCCAGGAGCCAGCGAAAGTGGCGACAATGGCGCAGATCGCAGCCCCCCAGGGCGCCGCGAGGTCCCGAGGTGATCCGCGTTGGACGTACTTCCGCTGGGCCTCCCAGGAGGCCACGAAAGTGGCGACAATGGCGCAGATCGCAGCCCCCCAGGGCACCGCGAGGTCCCGAGGTGATCCGCGTTGGACGTACCTCCGCTGGGCCTCCCAGGAGCCCACGAAAGTGGCGACAGTGGCGCAGATCGCAGCCACGAAAGTGGCTACAATGGCGCAGATCGCAGCCCCCCAGGGCGCCGCGATTTGGTCCCGAGGTGATCCGCGTTCGGCCGTACCTCCGCTGGGCCTCACAGGAGCCAGCGAAAGTGTCGGACAATGTCGCAGAATCGCAGCCCCCCAGGGCGCCGGCGACGGTCGGTCCCGAGGTGATCCGTGGACGTACCTCCGCTGGCCTCCAAGGAGACGACGAAAGTTGCGACAATGACGCAGATCGCAAACCCCCCAGGCGCCGCGAGGTCCCGAGGTGATCAGAGTTGGGGTTACCTCGCGGGCCCCCAGGAGGCAAAGAAAATGGCGACAATGGCGAAGGATCGCAGCCCCCACCGACGCGCCGCGACACGGTCCGACCGAGCCCCGTTGGGCGTACCTCCGCTGGGCCTCCCAGGAGCCCACGAAAAGGGCGACAATGGCGCAGATCGCAGCCCCCCCGTGCGCCGCGAGGTCCCGAGGTGAGCCGCGTTGGGCGTACCTCCGCTGGGCCTCCCAAAAGCCCACGAAAGTGGCGACAATGGCGCAGATCGCAGCCCCCCAGGGCGCCGCGAGGTCCCGAGGTGATCCGCGTTGGGCGTACCTCCGCTGGGCATCCAAGGAGGCCACGAACGTGGCGACAATTGCGCAGATCGCAACCCCCCAGGGCGCCGTTGGGCGTACCTCCGCTGGGCCTCCCAGGAGCCCACGAACGTGGCGACAATGGCGCAGATCGCAGCCCCCCAGGGCGCCGCGAGGTCCCGAGGTGATCCGCGTTGGTCGTACCTCCGCTGGGTCCCCCAGGAGGCCACGAACGTGGCGTCAATTGCGCAGATCGCAGCCCCCCAAGGCGCCGCGAGGTCCCAAGGTGATCCGCGTTGGGCGTACCTCCGCTGGGCCTCCCAGGAGCCCACGAAAGTGGCGACAATGGCGCAGATCGCAGCCCCCCAGGGCGCCGCGAGGTCCCGAGGTGATCTGCGTTGGGCGTACCTCCGCTGGGCCTCCCAGGAGCCCACGAAAATGGCGACCATGCGCAGGATCGCAAACCCCCAAGGCGCCGGCGAGGCCCGAGGTCGATCCGCGTTGAGAGCGTACCTCCGTCTGGGGCCTCCCAGGATCTCCAGGAGCAACGAAATTGGCAACATTTACGCAGACGCAGCCCCCCCGGCGCCGCGAGGGTCCCGAGGTGAGCCGGTTGGGCGTACCCTCCGCTGGGTGCCTCCAGGGAGCCCACGAAAGTGGCGACAATGGCGCAGACGCAACCCCCAAGTGCGCCAGCGATCCCGAGGTGATCAGCGTTGGGCGCGGCCTCCCAGGAAGCCACGAAAGTGGCGACAATTGCGCAGATCGCAGCCCCCTAGGGCGACGCAGTCTTGGGCGTACCTCAGCGGCCTCCCAGGAGCCCACGCGAAAATGCCGAAAGAGCGCAGATCGCAGCCCCAAGAGGCGCCGCGAAGGTCCCGAGGTATCGCGTTCGTGCGTACCTCCGCTGGGCCTCCAGGAGGAGCCCACGAAAATGGCGACAATGGCGCAGATCGCAGCCCACCAGGGCGCCGCGAGGTCCCGAGGTGATCCGCGTTGGGCGTACCTCCGCTGGGCCTCCCAGGAGCCCACGAAAGTGGCGACAATGGCGCAGATCGCAGCCCCCCCGTGCGCCGCGAAGTCCCGAGGTGAGCCGCGTTGGGCGTACCTCCGCTGGGCCTCCCAGGAGCCCGCCAAAGTGGCGACATTTGCGCAGATCGCAGCGCCGCGAGGTCCCGAGGTGATCCGCGTTGGGCGTACCTCCGCTGGGCCTCCCGGGAGCTCACGAAAGAGGCGACAATGGCGCAGATCGCAGCCCCCCAGAGCGCCGCGAGGTCCCGAGGTGATCCGCGTTGGACGCACCTCCGCTGGGCCTCCCAGGAGCCCACGAAAGTGGCGACAATTGCACAGATCGCAGCCCACCAAGGCGCCGCGAGGTCCCAAGGTGATCCGCGGGACGTACCTCCGCTGGGCCTCCCAGGAGCACACGAAAGTGGCGACAATGGTTTTTTGTGTGGACGCAGATCGGCGGCCGCGCGAGGTCCCGAGGTGATCCGCGTTGGACGTACCTCCGCTGGGCCTCCCAGGAGCCCACGAAAGTGGCGACAATGCCGCAGATCGCAACCCCCCAGGGCGCCGCGAGGTACGAGGCTTTGCACGTGGTCGGTTCTCGCTGGGTATGGGTACCTCTCCGGATTCTCTGACCAATGACGCAGATCGCAACCCCACAGGGCGAAGCGGAGTCCCGAGGTGATCCGCGTTGTGCGTACCTCCGCTGGGCCTCCCAGGAGCCAACGAAAGTGGCAACATTTACGCAGATCGCAGCCCCCCAGGCGCCGCGAGGTCCCGAGGTGAGCCGCGTTGGGCGTACCTCCGCTGGGCCTCCCAGGAGCCCACGAAAGTGGCGACAATGGCGCAGATCGCAGCCCCCCAGGGCGCCGCGAGGTGCCGAGGTGATCTGCGTTGGGCGTACCTCCGCTGGGCCTCCCAGGAGCCCACGAAAATGGCGACAATGGCGCAGATCGCAGCCCGACGGCACGAGAGAAGAGGAGAGGGGAACACAGGAAACATGAGAGGAGGAAGGGAGGAGGGGGGAGGAGGAGGAGGCCGGGGCGACCACACTGCTCTATTCAAAACGAGTACCCAACCATAGGAGGGTTGGGAAAAACATCTTCCCCTTCGGGGAGGGGTTCATCACTATTCCCTATTAACGTACACCCCCTCCCCTAGGCGACTGGGAGCCAACCCGAGTCAATGAGGGCCCCCCCCCCACCATCCATTGTAAACAAACAGGACAAAACACACTCTGCCTCCAAATTCGGAGCACGCGCAGCGAACCCGATGCGGCCTCCCCCCACCACCCGTCAAAAAATTACTCACTGCGTGGAGCTCCCCATATGTGCATCCTTTTGTAAAGGTAATATTGTATATGGGTCTACAGGAACACACGTAAAACACCAAGGACTCGTGCCCCAGGAGAGGCCCAATATATAGGAACAACAGTAAAACAAGTAGGACTGCTTACACAGGAGAAGGACAATATATAGAAACATACGTAGAACATCAAAGAATCGTGCTCCAGGTGAGGCCCAATCGATAGGAGCATACGTAAAACACATGGGATTGGAGCCACTGCTGTTGCCTTCTGAGGCCTCCTGCTCCTGGGGCCTCTCGGGGCCTCCTGTTGCCTTCCGAGGCCTCCTGGCACTTCCTGTTGCCTCCTGGGGCCACCTGTGGTTTCCGGAGGCCTTCTGGAGCTTCATGGGGCCTCCTGGAGCCTCTTGGGACATCCTGTGGCCTCTTGAATCTTTCTGTGGCCTCCTGATGCCTCCTGGGACCTCATGTGGTCTCCTGGGGCCTCCTGGACTGTTGGAGACTCCTGCTGGCATCCTTGAGAAGAAATCTGCGCCCACGAAAAAAAAGGCCTGGCCCAACAAAACAGGCAAACGATGAGACATCCTCAAAATCTGGCCCACTGGGGGGCGAAAAATGAGCGCCTCTGGCTTCGATGACAGCCTCCAAATATGCTCCGGAAAGGTAGGATTGTTGAGCCCAGAAAAGAAAAACCGCTAGACATCCACAAAATGGCCGCGGAACGGAGCCCGTGCCAAAACACCCCTGGCGGCTCTCCTTTATGTGTGCCACGAGCCTGGCCACCAAAACAAGCAAACCGATCGAGACATCATCAAAATCTGGCCCACCTGGGGGGTGAAAATGAGCGCCTCGCTCGAGACATCCTCCAAATCTGCTCCGAAAGCGAAGGACGTTGAGCCCAGAAACAAGCAAACCGCCTGAGACATCTCCACAAAATGGCCGCGAACGAGCCCGTGCAAACACCCCTGGCGGCTCCCCTTAGGGCCACGAGCCTGGCCACCAAAACAAGCAAACCGATCGAGACATCCTCAAAATCTGGCCCACCTGGAGGGTGAAAATGAGCGCCTCGCTCGAGACATCTTCCAAATCTGCTCCGAAAGCGAAGGATGTTGAGCCCAGAAACAAGCAAACCGCCTGAGACATCCCCACAAAATGGCCGCGAACGAGCCCGTGCAAACACACCTGGCGGCTCCCCTTAGGGGTGCTGAAACCAGCGCCCCGCCTGAGACATCCTCACAATCTGCTCTCCAAGCGAAGGATGTTGAGCCCAGAAACAAGCAAACCGCCTGAGACATCCCCACAAAATGGCCGCGAACGAGCCCGCGCAAACACCCCTGGCGGCTCCCCTTAGGGGTGCTGAAACCAGCGCCCCGCCTGAGACATCCTCACAATCTGATGTGTGTTGAGTAAGTCTGAATATGAGTAGGTCTGAGTATGAGTATGCCTGAGTATGAGTAAGTCTGTGTATGAGTAAGTCTGTGTATGAGTAAGTCTGGGTATGAGTAGGTCTGTGTATGAGAAAGTTCTGAGTATGAGTAAGTCTGAGTATGAGGAGGGGAGGAGGAAAGAGGAGGAAGGAGGAGGAGTAGGAGGCGTCCAAGTAATAACAAGAACCCCATCTTAGGATATGGGGAACAATACAGAGTACACTTGGCGGCGGCGGCGGCGGCTGCGGCGGGGGCAGCGGCTGCGGCGGCTGCGGCGGTGGCGGCGGCGGCGGCGGCGGCGGCGGTGGCGCCAGCGGCGCGGCAGCGGCGGCGGCAGCGACTGCGGCGGCAGCGGCTGCGGCGGCGGCGATTCGGCAGCGGGGGCGGCGGCGGCGGCGGCGGCGGCGGGCGGCGGCGGCGGCGGCGCGGCTCCCTGCGTTCCCATGACTTGGAGTGGGGCTGTCTTTCGGCCTTCGAGTAAGATTTGCTTTCGTGCTCGTGTTGTGCACGCTTCCCACTGCATTGCGTCTTGGCCTGATGAGCAGTTGTTGTGGTGTCTTGTCTGTGGGTGCTGCGCCAGTGATGCTCTCAGGGAGTTCGCGTCTCCGTGATCTAGTCGCTTATCTGGAGCTGGGTCCCACAACCTAAGACGCAGAAGCAAGGGGCTTGTGCCAGGCAGTAGATCGTGGTGGAAGGAGCGGAGAGAGCGGAGGGAGCGAGGGTTGAGGGGTGAGAGAGCGGCGAGTGCGGCGCCCGCGCCGCGCGGCGCGGCGGCCGTCCTGGACAAGGAGGTCGCCGTCAAGCGCCGCCCTGCTTCTCTCCCCCCGCCCGTGCCCCCGCCACCGCCTCCCCCCTCCTGGTTTGTCGCCACTGGTCATCGTGACCGCTCCTTATATATATATATATGTATATATATATGCTCCTCGTCCTCCTCGTCCTCCTCGTCCTCCTCCTGCTCCTCGTCCTCCCCCTCCTCCTCCTGCTCCCCCTCCTCCTCCTGCTCTCCTTTCACTCCTCCTCCTCCTCCTCGTCCTCGTCCTCATCCTCGTCCTCGTCCTCGTCCTCCTCCTCTTCTTCTTCCTCCTCCTCCTCCTCCTCCTTCTCCCCCTCCTCCTTGGAGCAGCAGCAGCGGCCGCTGCCGCGCGCCCCGCTCAGCTCCGGCCCAGCAGGGCCGCCCCGCACGCCGGGCAGAACTGGAAGGCCGGCTGGGCGGCGGCTCAAAGGCGGAGGAACAGCAAAAGGGCACGGAGCAAGACGACGAGCGGGAACAGCAGCAACGCAAGGAGGAGCGGAGAAGGCGGAGATGGGGCACCGCTCCTCCTCTTCCTCCTCCTCCTCCTCCTCCTCCTCGTCTTCGTCATCCTCTTCCTCCTCCTCCTCTTCCTCCTCCTCCTTCTCCTCCGCTTCCTCCTCCTCCTCCTCCTCCTCCTCCTTCTCCTCCTACCGCTCCTCCTCCTCCTCCTCCTCATTCTCCTCTTCCTCCTCCTCCTTTTCCTCGTCCTCCTCGCTCTCCTCCTCCTCCTCCTCCTCCTCCTTCTCCTCCTCCTCCTCCTCCTCCTCCTCCTCCTCATCCTCTTCATCCTCATCCTCATCTTCATCACCACCACCACCATCAACATCATCAACACCATCACCATCAACATCACCATCATCAGCATCATCAGCGTCCTCGTCGTCGTCATCGTCATCATCATCAGCAGCAGCATCCTTATCAACATCATCATCATCACCACCACCATCATCATCATCAACATCACCACCATCATCATCATCATCATCAGTATCATCAGTATCATCATCATCATCATCATCATCGTCATCATCATCATCGCCATCATCATCGTGATCATCATCATCGCCATCATCAGTATCATCATCCTGATCATCATCATCACCATCATCATAATCATCCTCTGCCTCATCGCCATCATCGCCAACCACCACCACCATCATCATCATCATCATCATCATCAACATCACCATCACCGGCACCAACCACCACCACCACCACCTTCACCATCACCGTCACCATCATCATCATCAACAACAACATCATCATCACCATCACCATCACCATCACCATCACCATCACCACCATCATCATCATCATCATCATCATCATCATCATCATCATCAACGTCATCATCATGACAGCTCCTTTATGCTAGCAGTCAGGGTGTGAGGACGGTGGGTGGCGGAGGACGCCACGGGAACGCAGGACGGGCAGAGAACATTAACTACATGCCAAGGAACAAGATTGAACAAGAAAAAAGACGGGGGTGGGGATGGCTGGATGGCGCGCCTTGAGCACCCGAACGGCGGCGACAATGCGCAAATGAAAACCGTGAAATCACAAATATCATGGCAGTTCCTTTATGCCAGCAGTCAGGGTGTGAGGACAGGCTGCATTGGGTGGCGGAGGACGCCACGGAAACGCAGGACGGACAGAGAACATTAACTACATGCCAAATCTGCAGGCATGCTTGCAAGCTGGTATCGCCGAAAATTAGAGATGGTCTGAGCAGAGGCAGCGATTCTCGCAACGTGCGCGTTGTAATACGTAGCCCCCGCAGTTGCGGATAAGAGTGAGGGGGGGGCGGGGACGTCGGCAGTTGAAGAATCCCGCCGCAAGAACAACATTTTTCAAGTTATACAACGAGCCCGTCGCAGGCGCCGATTTTGTTAAAACAATGTAGGTGGGTCGCAGGTCGGGTCGCACGTGGGTTGCGGGTGGGTCGACGGTGGGTCGCGGGTGGGTTGCGGGCCGGGTCGCGGGTGGGGTTGGACGTTGGTGGGTCGCGGTTGGGTCGCGGGGTGGGTCGCGGGTGGGTCGCGAGGTTGGTCGCGGGCGGGTCGCAAGGGGGGCGACGACAACAACAACAACAACAACAACAACAATCATTTTACCCGAACGCTCAGTGTTCTCCCCAGTGCCAGGGTTTTCTTGCGACACCAGCCAATACCCCCACTTCGTGGGGGGGCCGTTCAAGCTCTACCAAATATCCAAACGACTCTTCGAGACCACCCACACCCAGCTTCCCGCCCTATGACGTTGGGACACTTCACTTCGTGGCGTGCGGACGACCCTGGCTACTACACTGGCGTGGGGTACACACCCACAGAGGTTGATCACATCTGTTACATATGATGTGGTACACGGTACACGTGAGATGGTACGCAGTGCCAAGATAAAAAACCATTGGGTTTTTGATGTTTTTATGTTAAAATCGTTACGAAACCTAAGGTTTTGGAAGGATTTCGTCTTGCGAGCGCGAATGTCCACTTTACCTTAGAAAGGCAAGGGATTCTTGAAATTTGATCAACTAAGAACAAGAATTTTCATTTTCTATTGTTTTTTGCAAGGGAAAACGAGCGTCAACAAAAAACCGGATCCGGGGGTAATCCACTTTTCTGAAGCTTTCGCAGAAAAATGATGAAAATGTAGCTGCGGCCTAGGTTTTGGGCGGGGGGCGTGCACCAGGGGGTCCAACAATAATAATTCTTTAGAAGTAATAGTGTTCAACAACAACAACAAGCATAATCCTCACCACGGATCCGCACTTCAGCCACGCACCCAGGGACAATGAATGACCCTTCGGCCTCCTCAGTCCGATAATCGGGCCATGGCTTTGCAAAACCTGGGCGAACAGACGGCAGCAGCGGCAGTGGCAGAAGACCCGTCAGGCCTCTTGCCGCAGAGGATCATGGGGCTTGCCTGAGTCAGCGCAGACCCCTCGCCGCGAGCCCATGCGCTTCGAGCCTCGCCGAGAAGTAGCATCCAACAACCCCGGAAGGAGGCCAGTGTCCCTTCGGCCTGGCGCACCCCGCATACGCATCGATGTGACGACGAATTCAACGGCGCGACGGCGCGACAGGTGCTTAAAATCGGGCGAAAGCCAGAGCCTGGATGTTTTGGGGTTCTCCACGGACCACGGGACTCCAGAGGCTAAAGAGGCCCCCAAGCAAGGGCAGCAAGAGGCTAAAGAGGCCTGCAATTTTAACGAGGGGTTGGGAGTCAAAAGAAGTGCTCGTCTGATCGCACCGCAGGGGGCCAACGCCATAGCCCATCGCTCGCGCGAGGGTCAAACCTGCCCGGGGCCACGGCATGCTTCTGAGACGATTCTCTGAGCAAGTCAGATCGCACTGTTCGCCGAGCGACAGGTCCCAAACAAGGGCCCAGAAGCCCACGGCGCCAGCAGCACGGGCAAAACCTCCGTGCCCTGAGAACAGCTCGAGCATCACTGGGGCCTTCAGGCTGGCCGCGGCAAAGGAAAGGGCACCTTGAACACGGGGTGGCACAATCTCTCCGCGCGCGCGCCTCCATGCCGCTGGAAGCCGAAGGGAAGCCGATGCAGAGCCTGGGTGAGACGGCTTCCCTTCTCGTAGCGGCGCGCGCTGCTCCATGTCCGCCATCGGCCGCGGCGGCGCATTTCTTCCAGGGCCCGGCAGGGGGCGGCTGAGTCGTGCGACGGCCTGGCACGACGAAGCTGGTAGAGGTGGATCGCCCCGATGCGCCCGAGCCCGAGCGCGGCCACCGCCCGCTTGAACTCCTTCGACACGTCGGCGGCCGAGATGCGGGAGAGAGAGCCGGGCAAGCCAGCAGCCCCTCCCTCGCGAGCCACCGCCGTGGCCCTCCAGCCCTCGCCCCAGCGGCGCGCCAGCATCCAGTCGAGACTTGCTGCCAGGCGCCGATGACGTGGGAGGTCGAGCCGCACGGCGTTGTAAACTCGTTCGTCTTGCAGACCTCGCCCACCTCGGCGGCGCGCCGAGTCAGGCTCCAGAAGCGGTGGGCTGGCCCTCGCGACGCCAGCGGCGGGGCGAGGTCCACCGCCCTCAACCTGTGGATCTCGCCAGGGCGGCCGTAGATCTCGAACGGCAGCCGCGCCGCTGGGGCGGCCACGTAGGACCTCTGCAGCAGCAACCAGTTGAGGATGAGGGAAGCGACTTCGATCGGGAGCGCCTGCCGACTCTTCGGCGGGCCAGGTTCTTCCAGCCCGCTGCCGCCTGCTTCGCCCTCGGGGGATGGAGCTGGCCGCGGCGGCTGAACTCCGACCGCGCCCAGGCGATGGCGGCGATGAGGCGGTTGGCGTAGGTGAGGTGCCTCCCGTCTTTGAACATCGCGTGAAGGCGCCCCACCGCCGCGGTCGCCGCTGGCCTGCGCTTCGCGCCCTGCAAGAGGCCCGTCGCCGCGGCCGCGGCGCCGGGGCCCTCCCAAGGCGCTCGGCGGCCCTGGAAGACCAGGGGGTCCAATCGCGGGGCTGCCGAGGTCGGCGTAGGCTGGGCCGGCGGCGAGCGGCCCCGCACCCCAGAGCGCCCGAGCATGCCTCAGGGCCATACTCGGGTGACGAGGGGCCGCCGATCCTCTCGGTGCCGTCGGAGGCGCGGCTGGAGAGTCCGAACCAAAACAGCGACGCGAAGAAATGAGCGACGGCTCCACTATGCTGTGCATGCCATGCACATCCTAGGTGTAGTGGCTCCCGACCGTGCCGTGCTTGCTGATGGTCGTGTCGCAGATGATGTCGTGCTTGCTACTGCTGTCATGCTTGACTAGAACGTCGTGCTTGTTACTAGCGTCGTGACTGCCACTGATGATGTCGTGCTTGCCGATCATGTCGTGCTTGTCATTGGCGTCGTGCGTGACAACGATGTCGTGCTTCTCGCTGATGTTGTCGTGCTCATATGTGGACACGCGCGCGCGTCACTGACGATGTCGCGCCTGTCACCTGGGGCGCACGTGGTGGCCTTGATGGGCCCGACCTGACGGGCCCCGCGCATGGGCGAGAGCCCGGGCTCTACGACGACCTCCGATGGCGTCGTAGGAGACCCATTTCCCCTTGAGGGCCCATCGGCAACGTTGAACTCCGCGGGGGCCCACCTCGCGCACAGGAAGGACCTGGGCGAAAGAAACAGGGCGGATATGCGCTGCACGATCCGGAGCATCGCGCGGGAGTGAGCTCGCACGCGGGAGGAGGCGGCGACAGCCGCGAGGGAATCTCCGAGGACCAGAACCTTCTTAGAGTGATTGCTCGCATTCCGAAGGCATGGCGAAGATGATAATGGACAGCTCTGGGCCCGAGAATCGGCATAGGTCCCACTCGATCCCACTTCCTCCTGCTCGTGACCGTCCAGGTCGAATGATGTAACAGGCTTCTAGGAACCTCTGGGAATTCTACGAGATCGCGCTCCAGGGGTGGCCCGACGGGCCGGGCCGCCTGGCGCTCGGCAGGCGGCCCGAAGGCGGCGAGACCTGGGCCGCCCGAGGCGGGGTCTCCCACATCGGCGGCGATGGCCTGGCCCAGCGCTCGCCGGCTGGCCGCCTGAGCGCGCCGGCGCGGAAGCGGCCTCTCGGCCCGCCCGAAGCGCCGGCGCTCGCAGAAGCGGCCTACGTAGCTCACCGCACTGGCCGACCAGGTCGCCTGGCAAGCCCCCAAGCACCAAGGCGAGGCGTCGACGGCCCCGACGTCCGTGGACAAGCCTGCGCGCAAGTCCCGCCAGAGCAGCGGCGCCAGCCCGTCCCGGGCGCAGAGCTCGGCTCGCACGGCCTTGGGCAGGGCCACCTCCGCGCGGCAGGGCGTCTGCGCGAACCTGGGGCAGGCCTCGAAGAGAGAGAGGCCCTCCCGCGGCACAAGGGCGATGAAGATGAAGTGGCCCAGCACCTTCTCCAAGTCAGACCCGCGACAGCGGCCGCGCTGTAGCAGGCGCCTGATCGCGAGGCGGGCCCTCCGCAGTCGCGCCTGGGAGGCCGAAGGCCTCCCCGTGCCCGCGAGGTCCCAGCCCAGGACGCTGCAGGCGCCCTCGGCGGTTTCCCTCGCGTTTGCCACCGCGAGGCCGAAGCGGCCCAGCTCGGCCGCCGCCCGCGAGACCGCCGCGCGGACGGCCTCGCAGTCGAAGCCGAGGCTCGCGAAGTTGCCCGCGTACTGGAAGCGACTGAGCTCGGCGAGGCTGGGGGCAGGCCGACCGCCACGAAGCCGCCGGGGCTCGGGACAGCCGACGTGCTCGGACACGCGCTCCATGATGGACTGGCGCCGCCACAGGGCCCGCGACCGCCCCGTCGGCACCGCCCGCAGCCTGGGGTAGACCTTGGCCGACGGGGCGACTTTGTGGCCATCGACCTCGGACGCTCCCGCGGCGCCCGCCAGGGCGGGCCGCGTCGCGAAGAAGCGCCTGAGCTGCTCGGGCAGCTCGAGGTGGTAGAAGGCGCCCTTCAGGTCGACGCCCTCGACCCAGACCTCCTGCGGTCTCAATTTAATTGAGCCGCCTGGATATGCATTGTTTTTTTGTTTCAAATTAGTAAAAAATCAAGATTTTAAAAAAAAATCAAGACATCAACAAGTCGGGATTTGACGACTAAGTCGAAATCGGGCAATACACATTCGAATGTAGTTAATATAAGCTAGCAATTGACCGTCGTCCAGCAGTTGTTACGGGTGTAGACAGCGGAGGGACGCGCGGGCGGGCCATTTCATCTCCGAGCGCGCCGCGCGCCGTGCATAATGGCGTCCACGCCATTATCCTGTGTGCCCGCAATAGGGCAGGGATTACGCGGAGGTTATGTGCAAATCTCCGCGTCAAGGAGGGGATCGACCACTCGGTTGCTATATATATATATAGGGAGAAGGAACATGTGTACACAAATATAGTTATAGCAGCACATATCGCCACCGAACGGCGTGCACAGGGGATTGGAATGCTCGAAGCGGTCCGTTATTTCTCGATCGCATGCGCAATAGTACTCAGCAGCACGGTGTGGCCCGCGCGAGTCCTGCTTAAAGTCAGGCAGCTCCAAGCTGCTGAAACATTAGGTTTCAACTAGTTGTTGAATATCCTAACGCTCAGGAACGGAGAGAGGATACATACATGTAATATTTTCGTATATCATGTGCACACATGCATGCATACCTACATACATTGACATATATACTACACGTACACGCGTACATACATACACACATACAAACACATCCGCACATACATACATACATGCATGCATAAGTACATACATACATACATACATGCATGCATGCATGCATGCATGCATGCATGCATACATACATACATACATACATATACACACATACATACATGCATGCATGCATGCATGCATGCATGCATGCATGCATTCATACATACATACATGTATACATTCATACATGCCTACATAAATGCATGCCTACTGTACGTGGCAATGGATCGCCATTTCAACCGCATCTAGCTAGTCGTCGTAGATCACTGTACACTCATGCACGTCCACTCTGAGAGCCACGCGTGAGCGAGAGGAGGCGTGAGCATGCAGAGGGGATATTTCCAACGATCGCGACGTACATCGGCTCGCGGCCGATGGTGGGGCGGAGCGCGCCCCGACGGAGGTGCCAACGGCGGAGGCGGATGAGGGGAGGGGGGGAGGCCGAGGGGAGGCTGTCGCGGGGGTCCCTGGAGAAGTCACTGGGGTCGAGGCCGAGTGAGGAGGAAAGGTGGCAAGAACAAATGCTCGAAACCGAGTCCACTCGGTTTTCCCACTTGGATCCAGGCTCGCATGTCAACAGGGTACTCGGCGATCGTGCGTGCGTGTGTGCCTGAGTGTGCGAATGTATGTGCCTGTGTGCCTGAGTGTGTGAGTGTGTGCGTGTGTGCGTCCGACGTGCAACATGCACACATCATGCTTGAGATCTAGATGAGCAGGGGAGGAGAATACTGCGGCGGACATCTGACGTCGCATTGCAGCGTCGGCCCTCTATAGAATACTGCAGCGGACATCTGACGTCGCGATGTTAACAGCGTCGGCCCTCTATAGAATATTGTGGACATCTGACGTCGTACAGCGTCGGCCCTCTATAGAATATTTTGCCGCACCCCGCACTCACATCGACGGGGCGGCGCCGTAACAAGAACTCGATTTCTTCGAGGGCCAGCCTCGGCAGTGAATTGGGGCGAAGCCGAAAGGCATGGATCGATCGGTCGATCGACCCATCGATCGCTCGATCGATCGAGCGATCGAGACCAGTCGACTGGATCGATTGGCCGATCGATCTCATGCCTTTCGGCCCTCAGGGCGGGACTTCTTCTGGAACTGCGGAGCTCCATCCATTCCGGAATGGCGCCCCCCTCGAGCCCCCCGCGCCCTGCCGTCTTCTCTAAAACTCGAGCTGGATCGAGGCTGCTCAAGCTTGTCGAGGGGGGGGGGTCGGGGGGTCGGTTCGAACGGCGGTGTGCCTCTGCAGGACGTCGGCGAAACACGGGGGGGGGAGGAGGACGAGGAGGAGGAGGAGGAGTTTGAGGAGAAGGAACACGAGGAGGAGGAGGAGGAGGAGGAGAAGGAGGAAGAAGGGGAGGAGGTTCGAATATGAGGCGGAGGAGGGAAGAAACCATGCAACCCTGCTGGCCCCTGGCGCCTGTGGTCGGCTTCGGCGCCCTCCGTCCACGAGAAGGAGAGGAGGGGTTCGATCGGCGACTCTCGGGTGGCGCCCCTGCCCGGGGGGAGGGAGGAAGAGGAATACTAATTTCCCAAACCTCCGATCGACGACTCGACGTCTCGGGCCCCTGGACAGATTCCTGCCGCTTCCCGCGGACGAGGACATAACTTGGTTGCTGGACCTGCATAGGTCCACGGCCTCGGGACCATGGGAACCATATTATGTATATGCACGTTTACACATGTATATGTATGTATATCTATGTATACGGATAATTCGCACACATATGTATATATATGTATGTATATACACATGTGTATTCTACTTTGTATGCATATCTCCTATCTCTATATATGTATACACACATATATATACATTGTCGAAATGGAGGTCTGGGAACACGCGTCGTGCCCCCTGTCGGCGGCCTCCCAGCCACTTCGGACCTCTGGCTCCTGGATGGGGCCCCCGACTGCGCTGGCGGCCGCGGTGCCCCCTTCCTGCGCAGCCCCTTTCTCCTGTTCTGCGTTCTCGTTCTTTCTCTCTCTCTCTCTCTCTCTCCCCCTCCCCCTCTCTCCTCCCGCTCGCTGTGACGACGATCGACGTGACGCGCACATGCACGGCGCGCACGAGCACGCACACTTTTTTACAGATACACAACTAACAACTTCTCCAGCAGTGAAACGTAGAACGTCCCTCCTTTGTGGATGCTCTTGGCGACAGTGCCGAGGACTCTGTTCTCGCCCTCGTCTAAGTAAGTCCAAAGGAAACGTGGGTTTCCTAATAAACGAGAGCGCTTGATAATGTGGTAGCATGTGATGTTTGAACACCATGTGCGCGCCCGGCGCTTTGTAGTACTGCAAAAACTTGAGCATGTGAGATTCCATCTGGCGCTGAAGATCTGCAGTCAAGTACCTCGGAGAGGTATCTACAAGCCTTTGAAACCCCACGAACTCCTGGCCCTGGCAGGCCAATGGGAGCATTATTGATGCACCCTCTCTGAAACACTCAACATTCTCCGAACAGATGATCGGGAGAAGGGGCACCAAGTGCCTTGTCTCATTAGCTTTTGCGTGAAGGACCATCTTATCCTCACGCGTACTCGAGCCAAGCATTTTGAGTGTTAGTCGATCAACTCTGGAACGGCCACGGTCCTGAAATATATGGTTTGAAAGATAATACGACCTGATTCTCCGTCTAAGATGCATAATATTGTCTCTGAACCTGATGACTTGCGTCGTGGCCTGACTTTTTGCAAAGTTCCCCAGAATAAGCTTCCAAAATACAACTGCAATCAGGCGCTGGCTCGTCCCCAGGT
>CAUYUJ010017163.1:203332-246275 GCA_963575745.1 Prorocentrum cordatum | reverse complement strand
ACTACGACTACGACTACGACTACGACTACGACTACGACTACGACTCCGACTACGACTACGACTACGACTACGACTACTACTACGACTACTACTACTACTACTACTACTACTACTACTACTACTACTACTACTACTACTACGACTACTATTGCTGCTGCAGCTCCGACTACTACCACTACGACGGCGACTACGTCGACGACTACTGGTTCTACTGCTACTGCTGGTGCTACAGGCAATGCTACTAACAGCTGTGCTGGTCTTGGTGATTGTATTTCTTCTGCTTGCTTTCACTACCAGTGCCCCTACCACTACCACTGCCACTACAAATTAGTACCAAGGCCGATTCCAAGGCCAGTGCCATTGCCAATGCCAAGATCACTACCGCCACACAACTCTCGCCACCAGTGCCACTAATCAGGACTAACCAATTGGACAACACCGCTCTGACTCACTCGACCTGGCCAATTTGACTCCAACTCGTACTCCTACTCCTCCTGCTCCTACGTGGACGACTACTCCTGCGCACTCGTCCTCCTATTGGTAAGCACTCGCGGTCCATCCCTACTCTGAGTCGCAACTTGTCCTGCTCCTGCTGGGCCCACGCCTAGTCGCACTGGTTGCCTTTCGGGCGACCCTGCTCTCACCAGAGCGGGTGCATCCAGAGGTGCGTCAGCGACGGCGGCCCTCTCTGGGTTGGGGCCTGGGTAACGGGAGCGCTCGGGCGCAGCGGGGCACGGCCGGGGCAGGGGTGCACCGCGATCGCCGTGGTACGCGCGCGAGCACCGGCATGGGGGGGGAGGGCACAGCCCCCCTCCCACCCCCACGTACGATCGTCATCGTAACCCGTGTGACGGGGCAGGGTAGCGGCCGAGGCCAGAGAAGACAGCTAGATCTATCCCTGTCGCAGCTGCAGGGGATCTCAGATAAGGCGCGCGGCCTGCTGCTACAGACAGACCTAGGCCAGAAGAACACCCCTCAAGAACATGAGACCCTCCGCTGGCCAAAACGGACAGAGCATCTAAGGGCATCCTGACCAGGGTGCACAAGAACATCCAACAAACACGAAGAACACGAGGGTACCCTCCCCGAACCGACCTCGATCTTATACCTCGGTCCGGCTGTACGTGCAGTCTCCATTGATATGTCTGGACGGGGCATCACAGGAAACTTCCGAGCGAAAAAGCGTTCCTTGCTTTAGCACCTTTGACCGCGCGATTATATCCCCCAAACCTCCAGGGCCGGCGGCGTCGACCCTTGCAATGGGCAAACCTCACAAGCGAACTCCTGAACCGATCCTGTGGCCCCTTGGGAGCTTGTAAGCCGCTCCGGGCCTGGTATTTCCCAGCGATTTCGGAGAATTTCGATCTCTGGGAGCCTCGCATCAACGAGCCATCCTCTTCCCAGCGTTATCACTGCTCCTCCTGCTCTCTCCCCAACTTCCTCTTCCTCGTCCTGGTCCTCGTCCTCCTCTCCACCGCCTCCTCCTCCTCTCCTCCTCCTCCTCCTCCTCCTCCCCTCCTCCTCCTCCTCCTCCTCCTCCTCCTCCTCCTCCTCCTCCTCCTCCTCCTCCTCACCCCTGCACCTCTGGACACCGAGTGCAACATCCCGAAATCTCAAGAAACGTCCCGAAATTCCCCGAAAGCATGCAATCCCCTCCTCCTCCTCCTCCTCTTCCTCCTCCTCCTCCTCCAGCCAGAGCCCTCAGCGAGCCCGACGACACTACAGGGGCCACCCGCGCCAAGGCACCTCCTTCTCCTCCTCCTCCTCCTCCTCCTCCTCGGTCCTACCGAGTCCTCTCCAGTCCTCCTACCTCTCCTCCTCCTCCTCGTCCTCCTCTTCCTCCTCCTCCTCCTGGTGTAAGGCCATGCTGGGACGACACACGTGTCGAATTTTTACTGCGGGCCTCCTCGCCGGTCTGAACTACGATGCCGATACCCACGGAATTTCAGACTATGAACTCGCCTCCTCTCGTCGTGCCCTTGCCTCTCCCATTACTCGGATCTCTGAAGAAGTTTGGGGTTCTCAGGTGAGGTTGTCTGACCATGTTTTGTCGTTTGAGGTTCTGAGCCGAGCTTGGAAAACGGTGTTTTGCGACACGCCCCTTCCCACGTGGCGTCAAGTGAGGGGCCCCATTCAAGCTATGAGACTTTCTCTTCATAGGATCGGCTGGCACATGCCTGCCTGGCACACCTTAGTCAACGACTTTGGTGACCACATCCAGCTCACCTCGTGTCACCTGCGCTCGTGGCTGACCTTCTGTTCGAGGGAGTGATCAGGACGCACCAGAGGGCGGTGGGAGACAAGTTGGGGATGGGGAGGATGTGCTTCGATGTCGTGGCCTCAGAGACGCGACGCTGTGCCCGATCCCCGCTAGGTCGGGGATGTATCAGATTGCTCGCGTGTGACGGCACTTGGACTACGGAGCGTGCCATCGAGCGTGGCTATCAGCTTCCAGAAAATATTTGCCAACTTTGCTAAGCTGCTCCCGACAATTAATCCACCGACTCTGGCAGTGTCCGAGTGTCGACGAGCTCCGCCTGGAGGCGTGTGACGCGGACATTCATTTGAACTCCCGTCGTGTGCCAGCAGCTGGTAGTGATTTGAACAAGTGTTGTTTTCCAGGGGTGTGTTCCCTCACCCAGGGGACGTGTTGCCGAGACCCTGCGAGCAGGGTCGTATCGTCCATTTTTTGCCTGGAGCCCCATGTCCGAGCCCTGGTGCCATTGATGTTTGTGGAGATGTTTTCTGGGACGGTTCGTCCTTTAAGCATGTCATCAAGGAGCTGTCTAGGGCGGGCTGGGGTTTTGTCTCTGTGGACCCTCAAGGGGAAGTTATCGCCTCTCTCTCGGGTGCCGTCGGAAGGCCGTCCCCCCAGACCCCTCACGCCGGCGAGTACAGCGCCTACGCAGCTACTGCCCAATGCCTGAATGGGCCCACCACGGGCTATGCGGATTGCATAGGTGCGTCAGGGCCCATGTTTCTCCCAAGGCTGTGCGTTTTTCTCATAGAAAGAATATTCAGGCAGTGCGGTTTTCTCAGCCAGTGCTCACTGGAACGAGGCGCGCAAGGTCAAAGCGCACGTGGCAGACTCTGTAGACCTCTCTGCCACATATCGGTTTTTAATGCTAGGCAACGGTGAAGCTGACAGAGCTACGAAGTATGGAGTGCCATTACACCCGCAGGCCAATGCGGATGAGATGGCGCAGGTAGACAGAGTCGTCTCAGCTGCTCGTGCCGTTTGCCGAGTAGCCGCAGCAGTGCTCCCGAGCTGGCCGAAGCTCGATCTCATTGATGTCTCGCGAGCCAGTCCCATGCCTCCTGCGTCCTCCTCTGTGTCCTCCTTCGACCACCAATGGGACTGGCATCGCAGCGTGTGGCGTTGCATGTGCTGTATTCGTTTTCGTCGCTCCTCGGAGCGACCGCCTAGCAGTGGTTGCCGTGGCGAGCCTCCACCTGCTGCGCAAGATATGTCGAATTTGGGTCACCACAGGCTTGCCTTGCAGTGCAGTGACCAGTCTCCGCTCTTCGCCTGCGTCAGATGTAAAGCCTACACCTCTCGGGAGAGTAATTAGATTGTGCCGCCAGTGCGATCCGAACTGCACTGGCCGTAACGACCTCGATCGATGGCGGCTCATGACGCGTGGTCTTCACCCTAAGCTCAAAGGGGTTAGTGTGGAGCCCATGCCCGAGGTGGATGAGTAATCACTCTCCTCCTCCTTTTTCCTCCAGGTTACCTGCTGGGCAGCGTCAAGTGGAACAAATCCTCCTCCTCCTCCTCCTCCTCCTCCTCCTCCTCCTCCTCCTCCTCTCGCTCATACCGTGAGGACGCGGGCATACCTAGCTTGGCCTCCTCCTCTCTCTCGTCTCCACCTCCTCCTCGCCTTTGAGCACACATGCCCTGTGTACATCCGCGCTCAAAGCGAGGCAGTTGTTCAGCACGCTCCCTGACCTCCTATCTGGACCATCATCATCATCATCATCATCATCATCATCATCAGCAGCAGCAGCATCACCACCATCATCATCAGCATCATCAGCAGCATCACCATTTTCATTGCCCTCAGCATCATCATCATCATCATCAGCAGCATCATCATCATCAGCAGCATCAGCATCAGCATCAGCATCATCAGCATCATCATCAATATCAGCATTACCACATGCATCATCCATACGAGTAGCATTACTATTGCTATTGTTCATTAACACCGTTATTAAACATGATACGATTAGCATCCGTACTATTATGAGCTTTAGCATTCGTGAAAAAAACTCATTATGATAATCATTACCACGCTCATCCTCATCCTCACCCTCCTCCTCATCATCTTCTTCCGCATCCGCATACACAGCATCAGCATCATCAGCATCAGCACCAGCATCAGCATCATCAGCATCGTCATCATCGTCATCGCCATGGTCATCGTCATCATCATCATTATCACCATCATAAACAACACCATCATCAGGATCATCATCATAGTTATCACCATCACCACCATCATCGCCAGCAGCAGCACCAGCAACGCATCATCACCATCACCAACATCATCAACCGCGTCCTCCTTGTCCTCCTCCGTTATCATCGCCATCATTGTCATCAATATCATCATCGTCGTCGTCAACTGTGATCGTCATAACCATCATCATCATCACCAGTCAGCATCATCACCACCAGCAGCACCCTCATCCTCATCTTCCTCCAACTCATCATCATCGCCATCATCAACACCATCACCATCACATCACCATAACCATCCCCATAAGCAGCATATTCATCAACAACATCAACATCATCGTGGTCATCACCATCATAATCGTAATCGTCATCACATAACCATCATCAACACCATTGTCATCGTCGTCCTCATAACCATTCGCACCATGACCGCATCATCATCATAATCATCATCATCACCATCACCATCATCATCGTCATCATCATCAGATCACTATCATCACACAACCACCGCCGTCATCATCACCTCCACCATCCTCGTCCTCCTCCTCCTCCCCCTCCGCCCCTGTTCCTTTCAGCGTGCAGACTTCCGTGAGCCTCCCTTACGATACCGGCCCCTGCAGGAGGGCCTCCAGCGCCGGACGGGCCGGGCCTGGCAGCCCGCCGACCGCCACCAGCATCCCGCGCGCGAGAGTCATGGCAGCAACTGGGCGAAAGCGAGCGCAGGAGGACCTCTCGCGCGAGCGCGGGGGCCAAAGTGGCCTGATCCTCAAAAAAAGGCTGAGTGCACATCAGAGATCGCGCTCGCGCGCACATGTGCGCCCCCCTCCGGCCTCTCCGAGAGCTCCTGCCAGAGGGGCCTGTCAGCGTCATTGAAAGGAGAGACCTCAATGCCGTCCTTCTCCCTCCACCCCCTCCTCCTCCTCCTCCTCCTCCTCCTCCTCAATCTCCTCCTCCTCCTCCTCCTACTGCTCTTCCTCCTCCTCCTCCTCCTACTCCTCCTCCTTCAGCTCCTCCTCCTCCTCCTTTCCGTCTCCTTCCTTCTCCCCCTTGTCCTCATCCTCCTATTCCTTCTCCATTCCTTTTACTTATAGATAACTCCTCCCTGTCGCACCCCGAGGCCAATCGAAAGGGCGGGCCAGGCGTTTCGCATGAGACTTTCTCACCACGTATGACCCTGATGCTTTAACAGGTGACAGCAGCTTCACAGATGGAACGCGAGTGGTTTTCAATGTGGCTCTCGCCTTAGCGCCGCGCTCATTTCTTTTTTTACACCAAAGCCTGCAAAAGTCTATAGGATTGAGGGCGGGTCGTTTTCACAGTGTGCCTCTCGCCGTAGCGCCGCGCACAATAGTTTAAAACATGTTGCAAGAGTCTAACGGATCGAGGGCGGGTCGTTTTCAAAATGTAGCTCTCGCCTCAGCGCCGCGCACATTCCTTATAAAAAACGCAAGAGTTTAGCGGATTCAGGGCGGGTCGTTTTCAAAATGTCGCTCTGGTCGTGGCGCCGCGCACATTCGTTTTAAACACGTGCAAGAGCTTCACGGATTAAGGGCGGGTGGTTTTCATAAGGTGGCTCTCGCCTGAGCGGCGCGCACATTCGTTTTCAACATGTTGCAAAAGCTTCACGGATTGAGGACGGGTGGCTTTCAAAAGGTGGTTCTCGCCTGAGCGCCGCGCACACTAGTTTGAAACATGTTGCAAGAGTTTCACGGATCGAGGGCGGGTCGTTTTCAAAATGTAGCCCTGGCCGTAGCGCTGTGCACATTCGTTTTAAACACGTGCAAGATCTTCACGGATTAAGGGCGGGTGGTTTTCATAAGGTGGTTCTCGCCTGAGCGGCGCGCACATTCGTTCTCAACATGTTGCAAAAGCTTCACGGATTGAGGGCGGGTGGCTTTCGAAGGTTGTTCTCGCCTGAGCGTCGCGCACATTAGTTTTCAACATGTTGCAAGCAATTCGCGGATTGAAGGCGGGTGGCTTTCGAAATGTGGTTCTCGCCTGAGCGTCGCACACAATCGTTTTCAACATGTTGCGCGAGTTTAACGGATTGGGGGCGGCGTGTTTCCAAGATGTGCATCTCGCCTCACCGCAACGCCACGTACACTTGATTTTAACATGTGCGAACGCGTCACTGGCTTTCATGGTTAATGTACCAGAAACAAGTGTTGAAAGGATTCAGGGTTGTCGGGGTGCAACAGGTACGTTGATTTGAGGTGTTGCAGTCCCAGGAATGGTGTTCTGGCACGATTCAGGGTCGCCAAGACGTAACAGCAAGCTTAAATCGTGGCGTGGAAGTCCTGAATGGTGTGTCGGCAGACTTCGAGATGTTCACACGTTTGCCCCCCAACGAGGCACTTCCCTCAGTCGAGATGACCCCTTGTAGGGGCCTGTGATGAGGAATATTGGAGGAAGAGTATATTTCAACATCGATGCTGAATCTTGGGTTTGCACTGGTCCTCCTTCTCCGTCTCATCCCGTTCCTCCTCCTCCTTCTGTTCCTCCTCCTCCTGTTCCTTCTCCTCCTCGTCGTCCTCGCCCCCATCCTCTTCTTCCTCCTCCTCCTCCTCCTCCTCCTCCTCCTCATCGTCCGCCTCCTCCTCCTCTCCTCCTCCTCCTCCCCCTCATCCTCCGCCTCCGCCTCCTCTTCCTCTCATCATGGTCACCATCATCATCATCATCATCATCATCATCATCATCATCATCATCATCATCATCATCAGCGTCATCGTCAGCATCATCATCATCATCATCAGCATCATCATCATCAGCATCATCATCATCACCATCGCCATGCTCATCATCATCCTCATCACCAACAGCATCACAGCACCATCATCATCAACACCATATTCATCACCATCATCACCCTTTCATCATCAGACTTCCGCCTCGCCGTCATCCTCCCCATCATCAGCATCAGCAGCAGCATCAGCATCATACCCATCATCAAGAACCTCATCATCACCTTCCACATCACCACCACCATCATCATCAGCATCAGCATCATCAGCATCACAGACAATACAAACAGCATCATCAGCATTGCCATCAGCATCATCATCATCATCACCAGCATCAGCATCATACTCATCATCAGTCTCATCATTAACAGCATCATCAGTAGCATCATCATAATCATCCTGAGCAGCAGCATCATCATCAACATCAGCATCAGCACCATCATCATCGTCGGCAACGACATCATCAACATCACCACAGTCATCATCAGCATCAGCATCATCAACATTATAATCAGCATCATCCTCAACATCAGCAGCATCATATCCATCGTCGTCACCATCATCACCATCATCATCATCAACATCGTCGTCAGCAACAACATCCATCATCACCACCATCGTCATCCGCACCAGCACCATAACCACCAACAACACAATCATCATCAGTATCATCATCAGTATCATCATCTGCAGCATCATCATCTGCATCATCACCATCATAATCCGCCGACCCCTTGTGGGTCTCTAGGCGTGTGAGATAGTTCCCCTCCCCTATAGTCCCCCCCCAGGGACCCCAAACCGGAGATTTGACCCCCCCCTGATGGCCCCCCCCCCCGGCCCGGCACGAGCGACTCACGGGGCTCTTTTGGGCCCAAAAGGGGTTCCAGACGAGCCAAGAAGGCCCCAAGAGGCCTCCAAAACGGCCCACGATGGCCCCGAGACGCCAAACGAGCGCTCCAAGACGCCCACGATGGTCCCAAGACGAGCCAAGAGGCCTCCAAGACGGCCCAAGAGGCCTCCAAGAGCAGTCCTCAGAAGGGCCGACGAGCCGAAAATCGTCAAATTCCTATGGTAAAACGTAAATTTTGATCATTTCCGACTTGTCGGCCCTCACGGGGTTGAAGACGGGCCAAGAGCACCCCAAGACCGCCCCAAGACGGCCTCAGAAGCCCCCAAGAGGCGCCTAAGTCGGCCCAAGAGGGCGCCAAGACAGCTCAAGTGGCTCCCAAGACGGCCCAAGAGGGCCCCAAGACGGCCACAAGAGGGGCCCAAGAGGGGGAGCCCGAACCGACAATCCGAGCCTTCCGCCCCAAGACGGCCGTAGAAGGCCACAAGAGACCCCAAGAGGCCTCAAAGACGCCCCCAAGAGGCCCCAAGAGGCCCCCAAGAGGCTTCAAAACGGCCCCACAACGGCCCCCAACAGGCTTCGAAACTGCCTCCAAGATTCCCGCGAGAAGCCCCGCAAGAGATCCCAGCGATCACCGCACAAGCGGGACTCGCGCTCCCAAGGCTAAAAACCCATAATCCATGACCCAGATCATTTCCTCCGTGTCCCCCTCCTCCTCCTCCTCACCCGCCTTTTCCACCTCGGCCCCCCAGTGGATGAAAAACTGCTGTCCAGAGACCTCCGAAAGGCGTGCCGCCAAATCCCGATACACATACAAGAACCTCTCACACATAGACCATAACCCAGAGCCTCATCTCAGTGTCCCCCTCCTCCTCCTCCTCCTCCTCCCCCACCCTCTCCTCGGCCCACTCCTCCTCGTCCCCCTCCTCTTGTGAACCTGGCCCGCTTGACTTCGTCATTTTCGATGCTTCTCCCCTGTCTCCTCCGCCTCATCCCGCATTCCCCTGTCCCCGTTTTCCTTTTTCCCCCCAGTACGCGCGCCCGATTCGGCATCATTTGCAGGTGTTGCACTTCAGGGTGCCTTTCTTTGCGTCGCGCGGGACATTGTGCGGGTCGGGGAACGCCGACTTCGGTAGTCTTCTCTTGCACGCGCCTCTGCACTGATACGCCTGGCAACTGCGAGCTGTGAACCCGAGTTCCTTGCAGCCTCCGCACACCACTTTGGCTCCTTTCGTCTTTCGATGATGTTCCACTTGGTTAGGCGTCAAATGTCTCGTGTCCGAGAACGTTCCTCCGCACGCCGCGCACGTCAGCGGCTTCGCGTCCGCCTCGGCTTTCCGTTTCTCATTATTCGACTCGCGCGTCGCCCTATCTCGTTCTTCCGCGCATTTCCGACACAACCTCTCCCCTGCTGCTTTGTGCTTCTTCTGAGCTTCGGACACCCCCGCCTCCTCTTGGAACTCCGACAGGCAGTCGCTGTTCGAACACCGCAATGTGATCGCGCGTTTCCTGTTATTCGACACTAGCGTCGTCCTCTGACGTTCGGCGGCGCATTTCCGACACAACCTCTGGCCCGCTGCGTTCTGCTTCTTCTGAGCCTCCGACATATCCGCCTTTGCGTCATACAGCGACAGGCACTTACCGTTCGTACACCGCACCTTGCCGACGCTCTCGTCCCACTTCGCGTTGCCGCTCCGCGACTTCTGCTTGGCTTTGACATGGCTGCACTTCGCGCAATACATTGTCCGAACCCTTCTTGGCTCCCCGCCGCCGGCCGCTGCACCCCCACTCCGATCGCCACCGTGCCGCGTCGCATCGTCACCCTCCGCTCTCGTTGCCCACCCTCTGCACGTGGTGCACCATTTCTCGTCGGCGTTCTTCATCTCTTCCGTGCACTCTTTGCAGAACGCTGGCCTTTCCTTCCTCTGGAACTCGTACTTCGAGAACGCCTCTACCAGCAACCTCCGCCGGCAGCGCTCGCACTGGTCTCTTGGCATCAACTCCGCCTCCCACTCATCCCAATTCACGCTCTCCCCTCGCAGCACCTGCAACAATTTTTTCGTGCCCGCCATCTCACCCGCGTTGTACGGTCTCCTATCAAACGGCCTGAAAATCAACAAGTTCTCCCGTCTGCGCACGCGCGTGATGGCAACGTAACTGGACATCCAACTCACGCCGCGCCCTCTTTCCAGGTCCGCTATCACTGCAGCCATGGTCCGGCCCTGCGCAGAGTGCGCCGTTACTGCCAAAGCCGGAGTGATCATGAACTGGGTGCGCTTCACACTCAATACTGGATGCTTCCGATATCCGTCCAAGAACCATTGCCGCCCTTTCGATGGGAAGATCGGATACAGCCCCGGCTCCCACCCTGGCAGGTGCCACTCTTTCGTATGGAAGTCCAACACAATCACTCTCGGCAGATGCATCAATACCTCCTTTTCTTCATCTCCAACGACCTCATCCTCGTGCAACACCCATCCATGGATCGTCGCTGTGCGCCCCCGCAGTAGCTGCTTCTTTGACCGATCCAAGTGATCGCCCAAAGCCACGGGCATCCCCTTGGCCAACGGCAGCCAGCCAGGCAAGCTTGCGCACTCCTTCTCGTGGTACCCCAGCCAACGTATCTTATCCTCCACCGTGTACGGCCGCCTCTGTTCCCCCCCGTGGCAAGGGCGGTCCCTGGCTGCGACCCACAGCAGCTGTTCTCCTCGCTCCTTCGCCCATTGCACAGCTCTCTGCTTCCCGACGTGGCAGCGAATGTCCTGATTAGCATAAATAGCGACAGCGTCAAGGAATTTATCCTCCCGAAACCGCGCGTCTTCGGGCGACGTCGCGACGAGCTTCCTCTTCTGCCTTTCACCTTTGCAAGCCTCACATTCTAGATCGTTGTTCTTCGCAATTGCTTCTTTCCCATCGAGACAACGCGGGTTCCCGCACAATGGCGCGCCGTTCACCCACGATCCCGGCACGTCCGTCGGTCTGCCATGCAAAAAGTTGTGCGTTCGTTCAGACAAGTCGCCTCGGCGAAACTCGTCCTGCACTCCAAGGAACCAGTCGTCCTGGTCCTCGACGCGCTTGCACTCCGTCAACTCAGTCATCCCTTGCACTGCGCCTTCGCCACCGGCGCCCCAAAAGATATACTGTCCGTGGTCCTCCGTGGCGCCCGGCGCGTATTTTCTCGCGTTCTTCAAGTACGACGTCGGAAGCGCATTAATGGCTGTCCCAGACGGCGGCTCCAACTGATAGAAGTCCCCGCAGAACAACACATTCACGCCTCCGAAAGGCCTGGGCACGCCGTCTCCATCTACCTTCGCGCCACTGGCTGCTGACATGCACGAACGCAACTGCGATTCGAGCTCTGCCAGGAAGTTCGCGCTGACCATGCTGACCTCGTCCACTATCAGCCACTTCCACTGCGACATGCGCTGCGCGGCCAACTCCTTCTTCGTCTTCTTCTTCGACTCCGAGCTCGCATCGCCCCCCGCATTCGGCTCCTTCGTCTTGTTCACACCGAGCCCAAATGCACTGTGAATTGTGTTCCCGTCCAGAGCTGACGCGTTTGTAGCCTGCAACGCTGCCACCTGGAAATCTATGCCGTGAGTCCACCCCATTTCTTCTTCGAACAGTTCCTTCCGTATCTTGTCTATTACGAAACTCTTCCCGGTCCCTGGGCCCTTCCGTATCTTGTCTATTACGAAACTCTTCCCGGTCCCTGGGCCACCATGCAACATCCACACGAGGGGCTGCATATCAGAAAGACTCTTGCCTGTTTTCGCGCCGCTCGCGGAACCCGCGAATTCTTGCGCCAGCACCCGATCTGCCACCTTCTCAACGACGCTACGCTGCCCCGCGTTCAACCCGCTATCCGCCAGCCCTCGTCTCCACTTCCGCACGCTAGAGGCCGATGCTTTTTTAGCCGCCACCACTTCTGGGCCACCTTCCGTCTCACCCGCGCCGCTTCCTTCTGCGGCTCTTGACGCCGCGGCCGCCGCTTGCGCCCTCTGAACTTCCGCGTCATCCCACCTCAACACGCCGTCCCCTTCGCGCTTCTTGCGCTTTCCGCTCTTCCGACTGGTGCTCGCGCCCCACACGGCGTCGCCTCTGGCCATGGCCTCCCGGCTTTTCTCCTTTTCGCACTCTGCATCGACATTCGTCCGCCTGTCCTCTCTCTGCATGGACGTACCTCCCACGTGCGTCTTCCGTCTCGTCGCCGCGTCGACAATCCTCGGATCCAGCTCTTCGTCGCTGTATAGCTCGTCCTCGTGCTTCACGAGATCTTCCTCCGTGACTGGTCGCAAGTCCACCACGCCCATGTAGTTCTGCACGTACCTCTTCGTTTCTTCACATGGCATGCCTTTCTTTAACCACTCTAACGAGGCCTCCGCCCACGACCCTTGCGCTCCGCGGAAATCGCGCAGGTGCGGTACTCCACAATCGACATCGTCGCGAAGTGTAAACGCCCTGAAATATACCATCAACAAGAGCCCGTTTCTGTCCTCCTCCCCCGTTCCGTGTTTCGGCTGCGGCGCTCCATGAAAACTTGGGTTCCTCGGGCGCTCGTTCCGCACCAACACCCACGTGTGTCTCAAAGTTTCCAGCTCTGGAACATCCGGAAACGGCACCCACGAATAACTGCCCCATTCTTCCTTAATCACATAATCCACTCCGGCTGTCAACTGGGCTCCCGGCCGCGCCCCGTCTGCGTCGGGATTCGCTCTCTCCTGGTCAGCATCGCGAACCTTCTGGATTCCGGAATACGTCAGTTGCGCTTGGTAATCGTCGCTGGCCGCAGCTGCTATCTCTGCTCCGGTACGGGGAAATGCAGCCAACTCGATGCGCCAATACCGCAAGAACTCATACAACGATAGGTGTGCCAAGTCGGGCGCACCAGGAGCGTCCACCGGCCGCATGCCATACAAGTACACTGGACTCTTAGACACGATTCGTACCTTTTTCGACCCTTCGCGTTTGTCCGCTTCCAGAGCCCCCGACGTCGCGACGGCAACACCGCCCCCGTCTGCACAGATCTGCTCCGCCATGCGCACGGCTTCTGCTCCCGGGATCATGGCTGTTTTCGCAGTCTTGATACTCTCGGCACCGGTCACGTCTCTGGGGTCTCTGTACGCTCGCAGATTCGCACTCTCCTGCGCTGACCGCACGACGCCTCTACCGTACATGTCACTGAGAAATCTCTTCATGTGCCTGTTCGCCCTGTACGCCGCGGTCCTGTCCTTCGTCTGCTCCGCCAGCGCGTGGTGCCCCTTTTTGATTTCCCTCACCTCGTTGAACGACGGGGCACAACGCTTGCACTGATAGTCCGCCGCATACCCCGCTGCTGCATTCTGCGCTCGTTGCGCTGCCAGGACCATGTCTATCGGGCTATCCGTCTGCCAGCACCGCTCTTCGCACACACAGCTATCGTGCGTCGCTTCCGTTACTGGGAACCTGTACGGGATCTGCAAATCGCTGTTGAAATTCAATCCTACAGCGCCGCTCAGCATCGCTGGCAGCGTTCCGTTCAGGTTTTCTTCGTTCATGGGTCCGTGCAAGCACCCTGTCATATTCCTCCTCCCTGCTCGCGGCATGTCGCGTTCTTTCAGAAAGCCTTGGCACAACACTACGGCGCGATCAATCAGCCACGCCGTCCGCGGAAAGAAGCTTTTGCACTGCGTCATATCATCTTTCCTCTGACAATGCGCCAGCGGTACAACGCGCTGCAAACGCTTGCTCCATTGGTGCACGTGGTTCTGACGAAACTCCTGACCCTTTTGCACCCACGCGCCCAGGTACTCCTGCAACCACGATCGCCCATCCTCACCTTCCTCCTTCCCATTTTCTCTTGCAACACAATCAGAAACGCACGGGGTCAGGCCGCTCGTGGCTTCCGCGCTGCCTCCTTCCGTCTCTCCCATCCCGCCAGCCCGTCCGCCGTGCAGGTACTCCGGCGCTGCGACCAGATCCGTCGTCTCGCGGTACGTGGGCCACGCCTTTTCGACCTCCTGTTTCCTTTCCCTCCATCCTTCTACGTCTGCGTACTCCTGACGACTCGCGTTTCTCTTGTACGCCTTGTACTCCTCCACCAGCCTCTTCAGCACGTCAGGCGGCAGCCGGACCAGTTCGTGCAACGGCGTGTGCTGGTGCAAGCATTGCACGAAGACCTGCACGTGCAGATGAAGACTGCCAGCCGACTTCTGAGCTTCAATGCTGCCGCACACCCCGTCCACTCGGCCCAAGCACCCGCCCACCGCCGCAGCGTTGCTGCCGAGCAAATCCGCGCAATCACAATCTGGGCATTTCGGGCAATACCGCATCCCCAGTATGTACTCAAATACAAGGCCCACAATGACGCGAAATCCATCAACGCCCGCCAGCGGGTCCCGGGCGAGCACTGCCCTTCTCTCGTCCGACGCGGGCACGGCATCCGCCAACATCGCGAGAGGCACTGCCATGTTCACGTCGTCGTCATCCTGTGCCCCCTCGGTGCCCGGTCCATTCTGGTCCGCCTGCTCGCGCCAAGGCCCCGTTGCGTCATCTCCTGATCTTTCTGGCGCGTGCGCCAACGACGGTTCCCACAACCCGCCGTGCGTGGGGCCGTGCAGTTCCCGCGCAGCACGACGATTCACTGGGTCCTTTCTTCGCGACCGCGACAACCGCACCATGACCAGGTTGTGCCGCTCGTCCGGAGACATGGTGAAAAATAACGGCACCCCATGGGCGATTCGAGCCGCATGCGTGTCGTATCTCATGAGCGTCCGCACCTCGTTCGTCCCTTCAATCTTCCGAGCGACCGCACTGGCCCCTGCAGCCAATCGTCTCGCTATCGGGTCGAGCGACTGCACAAACTTGAGCTTAGAGAAATCTCCACGCACGTTCGTGGACTTCCCAGTGGACGGATCCTTGTATGTACCATACAAAGCATCGACGATGCTCACAGCTGCCTTCTCCAGTTCTCCCTGCGAATATCGGCATTCCGTCTCTCCGTCCTTCCTGTAGTCCGCCAAGCGAACTGTCCGGGCCATATTCACGGAACTTTGAAACAAAACCGACGACAGCGTGAAGCCGAACCGCCACTCACGCCGGAATTGAGACTCCACCCGACGCGTCATGATGCGCGCCCACAGAGCCAGTTCCACGCGGGGCGCCGCAGGCCCACGTCGGTGTCGCGCATTCTCTTGCCATTCCGGCATGTCCGGCATCCCCACTCCGTACTTGAAACAAAATGGGAATGCCACGCCGAAGAACCATGGAACAAACTGATCCATCATTGCGCGCCCCGGATAAACCACGTAACGAATGCGGGTCGCGTCCGTTTCCAGCATCTCCCAGAGCCGAAACTGCAGTGTCGTCATATCAGCGTTCGCCGCACGGTCTCCCGTTCTGCACGTCCTCGCCAGAGCGCGCTCGTCTCTCTCCCCACCGCACGGACACTCGGGTCTGTCGCACCTGCCTGTCCACGTACTTGCCAGACGCAGAGCGAAGCTCTTCGCTGCCACGTCCAATGCACCTGGCTGAACAACTCCGTTCGCGCCTGGATCTGGAGATCCGTGCCCTCCGCGCGACCTGCCCGACACGTGTTCCAACGCACCCTGTCTCAATCTGTTCGCATCCACTTCGTCCACCGACGACTTCTCCATCATGACGGCATTCGGCGTCCGCAAGTCCATGTCGCGCGCAGCCGCTCCCACCGAATCTCGCGCCCCATCACAGGGCGTCGCGTTTTTCTGCACCATAAGTTTGTCCAACGTTGTGTCGTGCGGCAGCAGCCGGACAATCTCCGGCGGCACGCCGTCCTGCGGCAACTGATCCGCCTTTCTCTCCATCGCCTCCACGTTGACGTTCGCGAAAGCTCGGTGCCCGCGATGCTTCATCATCTTGATGTGGCGCTTCACAACTTCGCGCCGCACATTCGCCTGATGAATGAACCGCGGCAAGTTGTCCTTACTGGTGGCGTCGTTGATTTTCAGAAGGATCTGCACCACAGACCCCAACTTCTCTCCCACGATCGGCACCGCCGAGTCGCCGCCCTGGCGTCCTTCCTTCTCGAGCTGACGGAGCTCTCGTAATATCCCCTGCCACGGCAACAAGAAGCTTGTGGCATTCCCGCGCGCCGCCAGACGCCCGTCGTGGAACCCTGCGGCGCTGTCAAACAGGTTCTCCCTGCCCGTACCGCTTCCCTGGTCGCTCTGATACTTCACCTCCAAAGAAAAGCAAATCATCGACGTGATGCAAGGGCTGCAGCAAATCATCTCCATCACCGTCATGCCTTCGACGTACATGCGATCTGGCGCATAGAACGCCATCAAGTCGTTCGCAAGACTCCGGCGCGGGACCGCCGGGGTTGCGGAAGCGCGCCACCGGTATGGCGTTTCCACCTCTACCTTGCATTCCTCGCAGAGAGGCACTTCGCATTCGGGGCACGCGGTTCCCTTCTCCTGGCACCCCCTGTGGCATCGCTGATCTTCGGGGCAACACAGAATTAGCACTTCACCGCACGGTGTCGACACTTTCACGAACCAGTCCGTGAAGTCTTCCCGATACCACGCCTCCTCGAGGTCCAATGCGCTGTTCCCTGGCTCGTGACAGTAGTCCCGCAGGTACGCGTCGACGCTGAACCGCGCTTGCACTTCCGTCATAGTCCAATCACCAAACCGAATCACCCGCGCCGGGTCCCCGACGGCTGCCTTAAACGGGTGCTTCCAGGCAATCTGATTCCCCCGTCGGCCTTCCACCCATGGAAAAGTGCACGCGCACAGAAAACAAATCGGTGACGCCATGCTCCTCTGTTGCGTTGCTTTCGCGTATGCGGCCAGGCTCCGTCTGTGCAAGGAGTATGCCGACAGCGGCGCCCCGCCCCGAACAGCATGTGCAACGATTGCATTGTACGCCGCCGTGATACGGAGATCCTCGTCCTCATCCGCTGGATGAATCAATTCGGCGATTGGCAGCACGACGGCACCGTGCACCTCGCGGACGTGCCCGCACAAGTCCTCTGCTGAAGCAGACTGCCACGTACACCCGACAAACGCACAATGCACGACTGGCAGCTCCACGGCCATGTCCCCCGCCAGGGCTTGTGACCACGGTTGCGCGGAGTCGTCTGGATCCGCAGGAACGGTCGGGTGACGCCGCACACTGGCCGCAGCCGCTGCAACGAGGATTTCCCTGGCCCGCCGTGGATCTTTCGACATTCCGTCTACACCAACGTTGTAGAAAGCTTGTTGCATCGCATCCGCCACCGGAACCTCTTCTCCGCCGCTGTCCGCTTGTGCCTGCGCCTGTCCTTTCCTCCCAACCAGCACCCCATCGCCGCAGACCCCCGATCCAGTCGCGCGCGCCGCGCAGTCGGCTTCGCACCCTGCTCCATCGCTACATCCCCCGCCACTCCACGCGGCAACCAAACCTTTCCTCGGTGTGCCGCTGCCGCCCATGCTTGCCCCAGCCCGCCGCCGTTTCCGCGCCTCAGCCTCCAGTGGCCCACGCACATTGCCAGTTAGTGGCGGCGCCGCCTCAGACACATCACCTAGCAGCGCGCTATCTCCAGCGCCGTTGCGCGCCTTCTCATTCCAGCCCCCACTCTCCTGAGCGCTCCCCTCGCGCGCATCTGGCCTCGCATTATCACTGACCCGCGCCCTCTTCGCCGTCGCGTTCAAACTATCGCCTGTTTCGGCCTCTCGTCGCCCCTGTTCGCCCCCCTCTGCGCGCTGCGTCTCTCTGACCATGCCCGCGCGCCGGTTTGCGCCGATAGCCCTGCCGTCGGACGGCGACGTGTTTTCGCATTCGCCACATGCTTCAGCCCCACCGACCGTTGCACGCTCATAAACCAGCATGTACACTTTCGCCCCCTCTGCCACCTGCCACTCTTCGGTTTCTGCAGGATGCCGCGCCACACTCACCGCCCCATCGTCCCGCAACAACCACTTCTGTTCACCATCGATGGCACTGGCGCAAGACGCCGTGTAGTGCCCGCCCCGCGCAGTGGCGCCGTGGTGGAAAACGCAGCTTCGAAGCACGTAACGCTCTCCCCCTGCGGAGACCTCCTCGCACGCTCTCACGTAGTGTCCAGCAAGAACCTCCCTCTGCGCAGCGGCGTCCCAAGTCCACCTCTTCAACTGCAGCCACAACACCTCCGGCGCCGCGGACATGGACGTCACCTTCCTCGCCGATCCGTGGCCGCACGCGCGGGGGCACTCCCACTGATAGCTCGCAGCTATGTCCGACTCACCGTACGCTTCATTTATCGCTCTCTGTGCCGTCGTTATCAGAATGCCCGCTTCCGTCAAAACCGGCACCTGCAAACACGTCTGCGGCCGCGCGTCCCCCACAGTCTTGCGCCCGCCGCAGCGCTCGCCGAGGCATTCGATCACCTCCGCATTCACGAAAGCAAAAGGGCCCGCCGACCGCTCGGCTCTGTCGGGATCCAGCAACTCCATGAGAAATTCGTGGGCGTCCTCTTGTTCACCCTCATAAAACACATCTGCGATGGCCTCTGCCAGAATTGGGGGGGCCCTCACATCGCCCTCAACCTCTCGCAGGGTGCCGCCCAACAAAGCATCGAAGTCAGGCTCCCCCAAGCGCACTTGCAACTGCCCAGGCCCTCGCCGACTAAAACGCCACCAGTCCCACGTCTCTCGGGGAGCGCGGGGGATAGACCGAACGACTGCCCTCACGACTTCCGGCGCCAATATCCCTTGGATCGCTGCGTTTATCCAACAATAATTTTCTGGATTCGCCAACCGCCTCAACGGTGACGCCGCCGCGAGCACGACGCGCCCGCTCCCCCGCCCGGCGCCCCCGCCCGACTGCTGCGGGAGCGTCGCTGTGTTTGGCGGAAACAACGGCCACGCGTGCGCGGCTGCACTCCATGTGGCGCGCAAGCACACCCCAGCTTCGGCCGAGGCCTGTCGCAACACCTCGGTTGTCAATGCCACGCAGCTTTGGACAGTCCTACAGTGTACCCCACGTTGCCACAGCTCCAGCGCATTCCGCGCAGTGCAGGACCCCAACATGTCACACAAGCGCAAAACTGCGAGCACTGGGTTCTCCACCACGCCGTGGAACCCTCCACGAATATCAAAGCTAACACCGGACGGGCCGCCACGACAGTACATGCCCAAAACATGAGTGCGTCGATCGCAGCCCACAGTGGTGCCACGGCAGAGGCAGCGGGCAGCTCCAACCGAAAAACAGCGGCAGAGATCATCACCACGAACCGTTTCGCATGCACAACCCAGAGTATTTGAATAAAAGTGCGGCCACACTTTGCCAGAAAACTGCGAGAATTGGCAACACTGCACATTCAGGAACGTACGGCCGTCCTCAAGAGTCCAGAATGGTGCCACCATGGTCCACTCGACCGGGTACGCGGCGCATACCTTCCAACCTATGTTCCGCAGCTCGTGGGTCACGAGACGTTCCCAGCGAACTTCAAGGTCCATTCCCCCGCGCGCATGTTGCGCACAATCATCGCCCATCGACACCGCGGTAACCAGGATGCAACAACAGCACACGCCGCGCGAAGCGCACGTGCCTTCCCCTGTCCGACTGCCTCGGGCATCCTCCAGGAGTTCCACTGCGACTCCGCAACCATGCGCGTGCGTGCGCGGGGCGGGGAATTTGTAGCCCGCGGGTAAATCCACTGCGCCCGCGTCCACGCGACTGTTCACCATTGCAACATTCAGCTCCCGCTGCCGCTCGTAAGCCGTTTTGGAAAACCTTCGATAGCGACGCACTCCTGCACGCGCGGGGCCAGAGACGAGGAATTTGTAGCCCGCGGGTACATCCACTCCGCCACAGCGACTGTGACTAGCAGCACTTCCACAGCGGCGACCGGGAACACCGCCACCTGTTTGACGATGGGCAGCTGCAACGTCACAGCGAACAGAAACCCACAAACACGCGTGGCCAACACCAATGCTATGGTAGCACCGGACAACGCACCCTCTCCAACGACCGATGGCAGCAATCCAGACCTGCTCGACACGACCGCAGGCATCACCGCCATGCCAAATGCGAACGACTGCGCCACCCTGTCGACTGCAAACGCCAGCGTCGCCAAAACGACCGTGAGCGACAACAATCCCACAAGTACGGCCAAAACCAAACCTACTACGAACACCACCACGCCGACCAGCACACCGACGTTCATAACTGCGACCAACAGCGCCATCACGACACCTATTGCGGCCTGCACCGCCGCCGCAGTGGAAGACAATAGCAAGCCCATAACGAGCGGCACGAGCGCGACAAACTGTAGCGCCACAGTGGCGGCAGCCAACAGCAACACGACGATTACAATTCGGACTAGCGCGACTCTGGCCGGACGCCTCACCACCCCGAAAATCACAATTGCGGCTACCGCAAACGATGGCACAACGTCGACAACAAACGGCCCCACCACCGCCAAAACAGCGGCCAGCAGCAGCACCACATCGAGAAACACGACTGCGATATGCACTCCCACGGCCACGTCGACCGTCGAAACACGGCGTGCGATTCAGGAGCCATTGATGCAGGGAAACCTTAGCAGACCACAGCACCTGCCAGTGACAACGACAAGGCGTTCTGAACGAGAAACCGTCGCCAGGGCACTGGCACCCACCACCACAACAGCACCCCGAGAGAGAGCCTGAAGGACAACCGCGCCTGGGATCACCACCACCATCACAACAGCACGAGACAGCAACGTCATCACCGCAACCGCGGCGGCGACCGGCAGCGCCAGTCGGAAAGCCGACAAAAAACCCGCGGCCAATAGTACGGCACACGGCAGCTGAATTCGAACGAGCACCCCGTCTGCGACTGGCGGCGTTCCCGCCAAGGCGACCGCGAACGCCACCTCCACCACAACGATGGTAGGCGCACGCGGCACCAGTGCGACCACCGCGATTGTGACCACAATCACCGCCCGCACGACGGCGCGACCCCGCTGCCCCACCACCACGATAGCGGCAGCCAACGACTCCGCGCCAAGAGAAGCCGACACGAGCACTACACCCAACACCCGAGAGACAACCCGCAATGCCACCACGACAAAGGCAAACAGCAACGCCCTTAAGACGGCGGCTCACGGCGGCAGCACCGCAGACGCCACGACCACCGCCACCGGAAGGTCCACCACGACGGCGGAGACTCCCGGTAAAACCATCACCGCAACAACGCCCACCAGCACCAACTGACAACCAAATTCGACCAGATAACCCCTTTCGGGGACGCCCCGGAGGGCACGGGTTATACCCGCTAAGTGCCAATCGGCACCTCGACTTTACGGCAAGTCGGCAGCCCACGACTTTACGGGAAGTCGGCACCCCACGACTGATACGGACAGTCGGCACCCCACGACTTTCACGGTAAGTCGGCAACCGTTTCGCCATGGCTTCCACCGGCATTCGCGCCCTCGGTCCGGGGCAAGTTCCCGACAGAAGCAGTGAGCAGCCACTGATGGCTTGAGAGCGCGCCGTCGAGAAGTAAACTGTTCCCCACTCCTCGTCCGTCTCCTCCGCATTATGTCCACCAAATGGCGTTCCTGTTACCCCCCTCGCCGTCCTCACTTCCACTCGCCATTCCTCCCCTCCCCACCACGCTTCGACGTCTACCTCATGCTCCTGTTCATCTTCCGCATTCTCATCCCCCTTCAACACTGCTAAAAATGAAAGGGCGTACGGATGGCGAGCGAGACTGAAAAAAAGAGGCAGCTCGGAGATCACGGTGGACCATCCAGGGGACCTACACCTGTGGGAACACCGGGAGTATCAGGAAGCCTTGGGCTGATGACAAGACGTCTGGACCAGAAGCACGCGACTGAACATAGACCTACAGAACGCGTCGAAACGGATCCATGATGACGGATAGAGAAACCACGTGATCTTACCATGGGCTATCCTATACTACGCACGCTATCGTACCCGACTGGCACACTTGCGATCGAGACTCTTTGAAGCCCTGCGATCGAGACTCTTTGAGCCCAAGAAGATCTCCGGTAACTGCTTTACAATATTTCTACTTCGCGCGCGCGGGGCGGCCCCTGGGGGTCCCCTGAGGAAAAATACCCCAGGCGATCCCTGGCAGACTCGGATAAGAGATGGTTTACCTCCTGGGAGCCGCCCTCGAGCCCTCCAGAAAGCCCCAAGAAGGACCAAGACGCCCCCAAGAGGCCCCCACGATGGTACACGAGGGGTCCGAGATGCCACAAGATCGCTCCAAGACGTCCAAGATGGCCCCCAGACGCCCGGAGAGGCCTCCCAGAGCACTCCCAAGAGGGCCCCAAAAGGCAAACTTCATTACTTTCCCTGAGGTTTTGGTCAGATTTTGGTGCTTCTACCTTTTCGGCTTCCCGACGCCCCAAGACGGCCCAAGAGGCCCTCAAGACCGCCTCAAGAGGGCCCAAGAGGCCCCCAAAAAGGCTCCAAGACGGCCCAAGACGGCTCTAAGACGGCCCAAGAGGCCTCCAAGACGGCCCAAGAGAGCCCCAAGAACGCCCCAAGAGGGGCCCCAGGGGGGGGGAACACGGAACAACATTTCGAGCCCTCGGCCCTAAGAACCCCCCAGGAGGTACCAAGAGGCCCCTCAGAGGCCCCAAGACGACGAGGCGGAAGGGGGAAGCAGCGGGTGGACAAAACACCGAGATGACGGAAGCAAAGAGAGAGGTACAAGGGGGGAGAAGGCGAGAGGAGGAGGAGGGGGAGGAGGGCGAGAAGCAGCAGGGCGAGGAGCTGGAAAGGGACTCAAGGAAATCCCCGAATGTCCCCGGAAGTCCCCCGCGGCCCTCCGATACATTTGCTTTGCCATAGACTCTTCGTGGCTTCCGACACCTCGCCTGCGGGTTCCAAGGCCCATTTCGGGCCCCAGGGGCCTTCACAAACCAACCCAAGGCGCGATATCGATACTGAAGATAAGGTCGGAGGCCTCCGGGGGCCATCGGACCCACGATCGAGGATCGAGGACCGATCCTCCTCCTACTCCTGACGTTAAATCTTCGGGAGCCCTCAGCACGCCAAGTCCCCCCAAGACACGACTCCGACCTGTTCCCCTACTCCGTGAGTCTCGGGTCCGACAGGTCTGGTCAAGTGGTCACTGTGCCCAGAGTCACTGGCATGGCCGAGCTGCCTGCAGGCGCTCCAGGCTTGAGGATGAGAGCGCGAAAGGTAGTAAGGGCTCATGTAAGAGGGGAGGGGGCTCCAGCGCAGGGATATTCCGAGCCCGCGCGCGGGCCTGAAGTATTTAAAGTCCGCGCGCAGGCGCCGGTAAGATTAACCGATTTGAGCGGCGATGTCTAAGGATCGATGCCTAATGTTACAGATTGCGGGCGTTTCTCGCACAGGCGCCGTGTTGGCCGCGTGCGGCCCCGGTAAGATTAACCGATTAGAGCGGAAGCTGGAACAAATAACGGTAACGGCTGTACACGGAAGCGCCCGGGCGAGGAAGACAAGCGACGTGCTTCAAAGTTCCTCCTGCTGGCGCCCGCAACGGGGCCCCCCCGTCGGGTAAAAAACAACACGCGCTGCCCATGAGAGTTTTCTGAGCAACGCGTTCGTCGCCGCCTCTTCTGCAGCGCCCACACATAGGGCGCGGAGCCAGAGGAAAGTGTTCGCTACGCAGCCCGCCCAAACCCTGCCCCCATACTCCCCTCCCCTATCGCACCAACTCACCTTCCCTCTCTGTCCCGCCTGCCCCAGAAAGCTTACGCGCTTCACTCGTCCTCCGCGCGAACTGCATCTTCGACCCCGCCACCGGACACGCGGCCGCCGACCCCGCCTGGATCCTCCGATGCGTCAGCCGGGGACGCCGGTTCCTCCGCGGGCGCTGCACTGGGCGCCGAGTCGACGGGCGGCCCTCCCACCGCGGCGGAACGATCACCTCCCGCGTCTTCGTCTCCGCGCGGCTCTGGCGCCCGCCCCTCAGCACGCGCGTTGTCAGCTGCGACGGCTGCTGGGCCGGAGGGGGGTGTTCCGGCAGGGAGCCCCGCCGCCGCGCCTGCGGCTGGCGCGCCTGGAATCGCCGGCGTGCTGCCCGCATTCTCCAAGTCCTGGTACAACGCCGTCAGAGTCCCGATGAGCGTCGGGAGCTCGGCCACGGGCGTGTGCGGAATGCGCCCCTGCACAATGGCAATCTGCTCTCGGATTGCCGCCACAGCGCGCACCTCCGATGGCGGAAGCTCCGGCCCCGCGGGCTGCTGCGGCGCCGGCACAGGTTCGTGCGGCCCGCCGCTCCTGCTGCTCTGGCCGCCTGACCCCCCTTCGGCGCCTGGGATCGCCGCAGCGCTGTCCTAGCGGAGAGAGCGACGCCCCCGCCCCCAGTCCCCCCCCCCCCCCCCCCCCACACCCATCCAAGCCCCCTGGTGACACTAACATACCTCGTCTATCGATGCCTCCCCTACCCCAAAAGATTTGAAGGCCCGGGTCCAGTGCCCACCCCGGCGGCGCGGCGCACGCGATGGCGGTGCCGGGGAAACCGTGGTACACGCCGTTCTTGCCCCTCACCCCGCGCACGAGGAAGTGATTGCCGACCTTCACCAGCTTCGTTGCAGAGTCCGCCACCTCGTCCCAGAGCCGAATGCGGCCGCGCCCGGCATCGTCCTCCAGCACGATGGACATCAGGCGCCGCGGCTTCTCCTGGTCGGTGGCCCCAACAGGAGTGCACGACACGATCTTGCCGAAGACGTTCACCAGCTCCCCGTCTGCTGCCCCGTCCCCCAGCGCGTCCACCACGAAGGTGTCTTGCGCCGGCTCGCGGCAACCATTCATGTGCTCCGGCCGCGCCCGCTTGATGTTCGAGTCGGCCCGAACGATCAGATCAATCTCGTCGCCCCACTTCGACGCCTCCAAACCGTTGACGAGAATGTTGTCGCCCTCTTGTCCCCAGGAAAACACTGAAACGGCCTTCGAGCCGAACGACTTGAGCGCTATCTCCTTCCCGTCGGCGTCGATGCACTTCACCTTGCGGATGCCCTTGGTGCCCTTCGCCGACTTCCAGGGAGTGTAGAACTTCAGCAGACGCAGCACCATGTCCGGCACGGAGGTCGCGGTGAGGTCCGAGACCATGTGGGTAGGTGACACTGGCCCCGTGGTTTCTGGCACTTGCTCGCTCACCCGCGTTGGAGCGCCTACCCCGGGCTCCACGCGAGGGCGCTGGCGCCGAACCATCTGCGGGGGCACGGCCATCCTGAGACGGCGCAGGGAGCGCTGTCGACAGCGGTCGCGGGAAACGGACCGCGAGCTCACAAGCCAAATGTCTGCGGAGAGGGGAAGGGCGCTCGAGCGGAGAAAGCGGGAGCGACCTCCCTGATCGCCCACCCCCCAGGCCGAAGTCCCTTGCCCCGCACACGGCCAACCTGTTCCAGTTAACTCCTCACGCTCCCCAACGCGCTCCCTCAGAGAGTAACGATTTGTTTGTGGCCCCTTCGCCCGCACCGTGAGTGTCGGGAACGACGGGTCTCCTCGAAACAAGCTCCGTCTATTCGACAGAGCGCAGTCGCGATGCGCCCAGAGTCACTATCATGGCCGAGCTTTCCTGCAAGCGCTCCAGGCGGAAGGATAGGGGCGCGATGGGTGGTAAGGGTTCATGTAAGAGGGGGCGGGCCCCAACGCGGAAGAAGAAGGATATAATGAGGGCGATGGGCGGGCCGCCCCGCGCAGACCGATGCCTAACGTTACAGAGTGAGGCCTTTCTCGCACAGGCGCCGTATTGGTCGCGTGCGGGCCTCATGACTCATGAGATCAATCGATTTGGTCGCAAGCCGCGACATGCTAGCTGCGACAGAGAGAAGACAACGCTACAGACGCCCGCGCGCGCAAAGCGGACGAGTGCGCCAGGGCTGCTGCAAATGACGCCCTTGCCCCAGGCTGCGAAAATGCGTCGGCTTCTGCTTTCTGAGCTCAGACTGCTCACTCGGTGTCCGAGTCCGGCTGCTCCTTAGCCTCGCGGAGGCCCGACGCCGCCACACGCTGCGATAGATCCAAAGTCCGCACCACCATCTGCGCCATGCGGCGTTTCTTCGACGCACGGCCTCCCTCCCCCGCCATGTCGAGAGCGCGGGTAAGCAATGACTTCGTCCCGCCAACGTCACCCACGGCTGCTGCCGCCGCCGCCTTCGAATTCCTCAGTTCACGGTCGTTTTTCACGATGTTTGCTGACTCCGCCGTCGAGAACTTCTGGACCCGGCCCAGCTCCTCCAGAGCCGGCGTCACAGCGGCGTCGAAGGCGGTGTTCGTGATGCCCAGGAACGTCATGCGCACCTCACGGCCGGATGGCAAAGGAATTGCCTTCTTCAAGCCTCCCTTCAACGTAGCTGGCATGTTATCCTCCACCCACTCACGACAACGACGCCGATCAGATACCGGTGCAACTTTCGCGTGCAAGATCAACCTGGCAACGATCTCTGGAGTCTGAGTCTCCGGGACCAGCGTGAAGGTGTTGGAGTCTTCCAAATACCGCTGCATCTTGTCGATGGCGCTCTGCCAGGCCTCGTATGCATCCAAGCTTTCATCCTGAGGGCATTTCACATCAGCCTCCAACATCATGCTCTTCGGGACCTGCTTGAGGAGAGCCACGCCTGCTTGCAGAGCTTGGTCATCGCGCCCCTGCCCGTCGATCATTCCAGCCAACACCCCGGCGAAGTCGAGGGACGTGTTCATTTGTGCAGGTTGAGGTGTACGGATACTACACAGCAACACCTTGAACCCCAAAGTGCTATAGGAGAAGCTTCCCCTATAATAAGACGCGAAAGGGCCCCACAATTGCCCCAACACAGCCCGAAGGCCTTCTCAACACGATCGCCAGAGGACCGAAAGGCCCTCCAGAAAGGCCCCAGGAGGAGGTCTTGAGGGCTCCTACGGGAGAGCGACATCGGAGACCCGCCCTTACTGACCAATTGCCTCGAAGACGTAGTCTCAAGAGGCCCTCCCGAGCGTCCGATAAGCCCGCAATAAAACCCCAAGACAACCCCATGACCCCCTCCAATGACGACCCTATTATAATATCGCCTCTGGCTCGAACTGGCCTTACAAGTGCACGTAAGATTACAATAAAAATCCAGGTGTACCTCAAGCCCGATCTCGGAATCTATCTCACCATCCATCGCACTATCCATGTTAACATGCAGGCCACTATGCATCTCAATGTGAATCTCCCTGGCTCTCTCGCTCTTCACCCCGCTGCAGTCTCCAATATGCTCGATGTTCGGCGCAAATTTCGAGGATCGAAGACAGAGGAGGCACCGCGCGACACCATCGGGACACGACGGCGAGACACCCCCGGCAACCTCTGGCCAATCCGGGGGAAGGGAAGAATCCTTTTGCCCGGCAGCGCCCTAACGAGCTTCTCCTGAAATAAAACGCAGGGGCACCAGCAGCAACACCCGCACCCTTCGCTACCAGAGATCACCCAATTCAACGTTCGCTACCAGAGATCTCCCAAGTCAACGATCTCCCGTCAGCTCTCCTGGCCATCGTTCCTGGATGAGCTGGTGGAGATACGCGAAGCGTCAAGAATTCAAGGCGGCCTCTAATTCCCGATGGTACGGCAATGTTTCGTGGACCTGTCATGTTCAGTACCTCATCGTTCCCCTCTGCTCTTGAAGTCTTTTCCAGATCTGAGGTCTCCCGTGGTACCAGTTTTTCGACCTGCGCCAAGCTGCAACGACGAGGAGAGCCCCCAAAAGGCCAGAAAGCCGCGAACCTCGAACGTCGAGGCTCGAAGGTCAAACCTGGACGTCAACCTTCTTAGTCAAAATCAACGAAATCCGTTGAAAGTCGATCCCCACCCCTGCCGGGGTCCATCAGCCTCCCTTCCCCTCCACCCGTCCCGGTCTCCTTCCACCCGTCCCGGTATCCCTACCCTCCTGGACTTTCTCCTTCGTCCTATCCCAGCCTCCCTTCCCCTCTTCCCTTCTGCGGCGACATAATGTCAGCCAAAGTGAACCGATGGGGGGGGGGAATTTGTGTGTCTCCTTAAAAGGACAGAACAACAAATTCCCCCTCGTCAACCCCAAGATTGCGAACGATCATCGCTCACGCTTAAAGGATTTGCATGACTTTCCGCGACGCTATGACCCATGACCTGCGGAGCGTGGCATCTGGACGCTACACTCACAGCGGAAAGCGGAACGCGGCGACCTGGCGAAAACACTTCCCCTTCGTCATACCTGCCAGGCTGGAGCCACCAATTCGCTCTCGGACCTTTCCCGACCGGACTCTCGTGTATCACTACCACGCAACTACAATTTCGTGTACCCAACAACTGCACGCTACAACAAATTCCCCTCTCCCAGGATCCTCACGAAACACCACGAGAACATATTGCCCTCTCCCAGGATACTCACGAAACACCACGCAACCAAATCGCTACAACAAATTCACCACTCCCAGGAAGCCCACCAAAAAACACACGGACAAAAATGCACCCCATAATGTCCACGCAGCACCGAACAAACATATTCCCCCAATCAGACTTCCGTATATCACCACAACGCACGCTACAACAACTTCCCCTCTTCCAGGACACCCACCCAAAAACACCCGAAAAAAGCCCGCTCCACATGATGTCCACGCAACACAACTCAAATAGATTCCCCCAAACAGAAGCCCGTGTCACTAAAAAACACGCTACACAAAGTTCACCTCTCCCTGGGCATCCTCGAGAAAACCACGCGAACAAATTCCCCCTTCCCGGGATATCCACGCAGCACCATAAAAAACCTATTCCCCAAGGAGACTTTCTTATACAAGTACAAACCACGCTAAAACAAATTCCCCACTCCGAAAAGAACAACGGAACACCGCGCCACCAGCGTCCCCCGGCCCAAAATATCCGCGCAACACCACACACACAAATTCCCCCAACTGGACTTTCTTATAACACCACGACGCACGCTACAACAAGTTCCCCTCCCCCAAGATACCCTCGAAACACAGCGCGAAAATATGCCCCCTTTCCCATACATCCACGCAGAACCACAACAACAGATTCCCCCGAACCATACTTCCGTATATCACAACAACGCACGCTACAACAACTTTTCATCACCCAGAATACCCACGCGAACCCACACGAAACAAACCCGCTCCACATGATGTCCACGCAACACCACACAAACAGATTCCCCCAACCAGATTCCCATACCACTACAAAGCACTCTACACAAAGTTCCCCTCTCCCTGGGCATCTACGAAACACCGCGCGAACAGATTCCCCCTTCCCAGGATATCCACGCAGCACCATACACACAGATTCCCCCAACCAGACTTTCTTATATAACTACAACACACGCTACAACGAATTCCCCACTCCCACGAGAGCAGCGGAACACGGCGCCGCAAACATCCCCCTGCCCAAGATACCCGCGCAGCACCACACAAACAAATTCCCACAACCGGACTTTCGTATATCGCCACGACGCACGCTACAACACATTCCCCTCCCCCAAGATACCCTCGAAACACAGCGCGAACAGATTCTCCCTTCCCCATATATCCACGCAGAACCACAACAACATATTCCCCCAACCAGACTTCCGTATATCACTACAACGCACGCTACAACAACTTACCCTCTCCCAGCATACCCACCCAAACCCACACGGAAAAAAAAAAAAAACGCTCCACATGATGTCCACGCAACACCACACAAACATATTCCCCAAACCAGATTCCCATATAACTACTAAGCACGCTACACAAAGTTCCCCTCTCCCTGGGCATCCACGACACACCGCGCGAACAGACTCCCCCTCCCAAGCATATCCACGCAGCACCATACAAACAGATTCCCCCAACCAGACTTTCGTATATAACTACAAAACACGCTACAACAAATTCCCCACTCCCACATGAACAACGGAACACCGCGCCACCAGCTTCCCCCTGCCCAAGATATCCGCGCAGCACCAAACAAACAAATTCCCCCAACCGGACTTTCGTATATCACCACGATGCACGCTACAACAAGTTCACCTCCCCCAAGATACCCTCGAAACACAGCGCGAACAGATTCCCCCTTCCCCATGTATCCACGCAGGACCACAACGACGGGTCCCCCAACCGGACTTCCGTATATCGCTACAACGCACGCTACAACAATTTCCCCTCTCCGAGGATACCCACCCAAACCCACACGAAAACAAACGTTCCACATGATGTCCACGCAACACCACACAGACAGATTCCCCCAACCAGATTCCCATCTCACTACAAAGCACGCCACAAAAAGTTCCCCTCTCCCTGGGCATCCACGAAACACCGCGCGAACAAATTCCCCCTTCCCAGGATATCCACGCAGCACCATACAAACATATTCCCCCAACCTGACTTTCTTACATAACTACAAAACACGCTACAACAAATTCCCCTCCCCAACAAAAAAAAAACGGAACACCGCGCCACCAGCTTCCCCCTGCCCAAGATATCCCTGCAGCGCCACACAAGCAAATTCCCCCAACCGGACTTTCGGATATCACCGCGACGCACGCTACAACGCTACAACAAGCTCCCCTCCCCCAAAATACAAAGGAAACACCGCGCGAACTGATTTCCTTTTCCCCATATACCCACGCAGGACCACAACCACATATACCCCCAACCAGACTTCCGTATATCACTGCAACGCACGCTACAACAACTTCTCCTCTCCCAGGATACCCACCCAAATCCACACGAAAAAAGCACGCTCAGCTTGATGTCCACGCCACACCACACAGAAATATTCCCCAAACCAGATCCCCATATCAATACAAAGCACGCTACACAAAGTTCCCCTCTTCCTGGGCATCCACGAAACACCGCGCGAAGAAATTCCCCTTTCCCAAGATATCTACGCAGCACCATACAAACATATTCCCCCAACCTGACTTTCTTATATAACTACAGCACACGCTACAACGAATTCCCCACTCCCAAAAGAACAACGGAACACCGCGCCACCAGCTTCCCCCTACCCAAGATATCCGCGCGGCACCGCACAAACAAATCCCTCCAACCGGACTTTCTTATACCACAACGACGCACGCTACAACAAGTTCCCCTCCCCCTAGATACCCTCGGACCACAGCGCGAACAGATCCCCCCTTCCCCAAATATCCACGCAGAACCACAACAACAGATTCCCCCGAGCTAGACTTCCGTATATCACTACAACGCACGCTACAACAACTTCTCCTCTCCCAGGATTCCCGACCCAAACCCACACGAAAAAAAAAAAAAAACACTCCACATGATGTCCACGCAGCACCACACAAACATATTCTCCCAACCAAATTCCCATATCACTACACAGCACGCTACACAAAGTTCCCCTTTCCCTGGGCATCCACGACACACCGCGCGAACAGACTCCCCCTCGCCCAAATATCCACGCAGCACCATACAAACATATTCCCCCAACCAGACTTTCTTATATAACTACAACACACGCTACAACGAATTCCCCACTCCCTCAAGAACAGCGGAACACGGCGCCGCCAACATCCCCCTGCCGAAGATACCCGCGCAGCACCACACACACAAATTCCCACAACCAGACTTTCGTATATCGCCACGACGCACGCTACAACAAACTCCCCTCCCCCAAGATACCCTCGAAACACAGCGCGAACAGATTCCCCCTTCCCCATATACCCACGCAGAACCACAACAACCCCCAACCGGACTTCCGTATGTCACTACAACGCACGCTACAACAACTTCCCCTCTCCCAGGATACCAACCCAAACCCACACGAAAAAAAACGCTCCAAATGATGTCCACGCAACACCACACAAACAGATTCCCCCAACCAGATTCCCATATCACTACAAAGCACGCTACACAAAGTTCCCCTCTCCCTGGGCATCCACGACACACCGCGCGAACAGACTCCCCCTCGCCAGGATACCCACGCAGCCCCATACAAACAGATTCACCCAACCAGACTTCCTTATATAACTACAAAACGCGCTACAACAAATTCCCCATTCCCAAATGAACAACGGAACACCGCACCACCAACTTCCCCCTGCCCAAGATATCCCGCAGCACAAAACAAACAAATTCCCCCAACCGGACCTTCGTATATCACCACGCTGCACGCTACAACAACTTCCCCTCCCCCTAGATACCGTCGAAAACACCTTGAACCGATTCCCCCTTCCCCGTATATCCACGCGAACCAAATCAACAGATTCCCCCAACCGGACTTCCGTATATCACTACAACGCACGCTACAACAACTTCCCCTCTCCCCGAATACCCACCCAAACCCACGGGGAAAAAAACGCTCCACATGATGTCCACGCAACACCACACAAACAGATTCCCCCAAGCAGATTCCCATATCACTACAAAGCACGCTACACAAAGTTCCCTTCTCCCTGGGCATCCACGAATGACATCACGAACAGATTCCCCCTTCCCACGATATTCACGCAGCACCATACAAACATATTCCCCCTACCAGACTGTCTTGTATAACTACAAAACACGCTACAACAAATTCCCCTCTCCAACAAAAAACAAACGGAACACCGCGCCACCAGCTTCCCCGTGCCCAAGATATCCGTGCAGCGCCACACAAACAAATTCCCCCAAACGGACTTTCGGATATCACCGCGACGCACGCTACAACGCTACAACCAGCTCCCCTCCCCCAAGATACCGAGGAAACACAGCGTGAACAGATTCCCCCTTCCCCATATATCCACGCAGGACCACAACAACATCCCCCAACCGGACTTCCGTATATCACTACAACGCACGCTACAACAACTTCTCCTCTCCCACGATACCCACCCAAATCCACACGAAAAAAGCACGCTCCACATGATGTCCACGCAACACCACACAAACAGATTCCCCCAACCAGATTCCCATATCACTACAAAACACGCTACACCAAGTTCCCCTCTTCCTGGGCATCCACGAAACACCGCGCGAAGAAATTCCCCCTTCCCAAGATATCTACGCAGCACCATACAAACATATTCCCCCAACCTGACTTTCTTATATAACTACAAAACATGATACAACAAACCCCCCACTCCCAAAAGAACAACGGAACACCGCGCCACCAGCTTCCCCCTACCCAAGATATCCGCGCGGCACCACACAAACAAATTCCTCCAACCGGAGTTTCTTATATCACAACGACGCACGCTAGAACAAGTTCCCGTCCCCCTAGATACCCTCGGACCACAGCGCGAACAGATTCCCCCTTCCCCAAATATCCACGCAGAAACCACAACAACAGATTCCCCCGAGCCAGACTTCCGTATATCACTACAACGCACGCTACAACAACTTCTCCTCTCCCAGGATACCCACCCAAACCCACACGAAAAAAACCCACTCCACATGATGTCCACGCAGCACCACACAAACAGATTCCCCCAACCAGATTCCCATATCACTACAAAGCACGCCACAAAAAGTTCCCCTCTCCCTGGGCATCCACGAAACACCGCGCGAACATACTCCCGCTCCCCAAGATATCCACGCAGCACCATACAAATGGATTCCCCCAACCTGACTTTCTTGTATAACTACAACACACGCTACAACGAAGTCCCCACTCCCACAAGAACAGCGGAACACGGCGCCGCCAACATCCCCCTGCCCAAAATACCCGCGCAGCACCACAAAAACAAATTCCCACAACCGGACTTTCGTATATCGCCACGACGCACGCTACAACAAATTCCCCTCCCCCAAGATACCCTCGAAACACAGCGCGAACAGATTCCCCCTTCCCCATATACCCACGCAGAACCACAACAACAGATTCCCCTGCCCAAGATATCCGGGGGCGTCTTGGAAGCCTCTCGGGAGCCTCTCGGGGGCTCCGGGGGCCTCTCGGGGGCCTCTTGGGGGCCTCCTGGGGGCCTCTTGGGGCCTCTTGGAGGCCTCTTGGGGCTGAGAGCCCGAAAAATCCGCGGGGATCCCCCGTCCGCGCCGCTTCTTGGAGCCGTCTTGGGGGCCTCTTGGGCTGTCTTGGGGGCCTCTTGGGCCGTCTTGGGGCCGTCTCGGTGGCGTCTCGGGCTCTCTTGGGGCGATCTTGGGGGCCTCTCGGGCCGTCTTGGGGCGCCCAGTTGCCGAAAAGGCGAGAATCCAAAGAACTTTCAAAAACCTTTTAAAAAACAATGAATTTAGCCTCCTGGGGCACTCTTGGAGCGCCTCTTGGAAGCCTCTTGGCGCGTCTAGGAGGCCTCTTGGGCTGTCTTGGGGCCATCTTGGGCATCTTGGAGCGATCTTTGGGCGTCTCGGGGCTCTCGTGAACGATCTTGGGGGCCTTCTGGGGCTGTCTCGAGGCAGTCCGGAAGCATTTTGGCGGCGTCTGGAAGCCGCCGGGGGCCCCGGTCCCCCCATGGGGGAACGGGGTCCGGGCAGGTCCCCCCCACCTTTGCGCACAGCTCATTAAGGTCATCGCAGCCCGCCTTCGTCATCCCAGGGTCCTGCTGAAGATCCGCCACCGTGTCTGCACATTGAGGCGTGTAAAAATGCCAGGTGCACGTTGAGGCGTGGAAGAGTGCCAAGTGCTTTCTTCGTCCTCCTCCTCCTCCTCCGCCTTCTCCTGCTCCTCCTCCTTCACCTCCTCGTCCTCCCTCTTTTCCTCCTCCTCCTCCTCCTCCTCATCATCATCATCATCTCCATCGTATTCCTTCTCCTCCTCGCCCTACTTCCCGTATACATGGCGTGCGAAGACCATGGGGAACGCCCTCCCATGTGAGCTTATTTCGCACTCCATTCAGAAGGGTTATGAGCGATTGCGCTATAAGGCTATAGGGCTATAGGACTCTGGGGCTCTAGGGCTATGGGGCTGTAGGGCTACCGGGCAATAGCGCCATAGGGCCATAGGGCTACAAGACTATAGGGCTATAGGGCTATAGGGCTATGGGGCTATAGGGTTATAGGGCTACGCGCGTATGGCTATAGGGCTGTCGGGATGTAGGGCTGTAAGGCTATAGTTCTGTAAGGCTATAGGGCACTATGGCTATAAAGCTATAGGGCAATGGGGTTACAGGGCTATTGGGCTGTTGGTCTGTACGGCTATAGGGCTATAGGTCCATAGGGCTATAGGGCTATAGGGCTCCAGGGCTCTGGGGCTATAGGGCCATGGGGCTACAGGGCTATAGGGCTACAGGGATATTGGGTTACTTATACGGCTGTATGGGACTATAAGGCTACGGGACTATTATGGGGCTATCGGACTACAGGGCGATAGGGCTATAGGGCTGGCGTATATAAAACACCCGAGCACACCCAGGCACCCCCGAGCACCTCTGGGCACCCCCGGGCACCCCCGGGCATCCGTGCACCCGGGATACCCCGGGCACTCGGGCACCCGGGCACCCGAGCACCCCCGGGAACCGGAGCACCCGGGCCCGGCCACCGAAATCGGTGGCCTCACCTACCTAACCCTTAAATACGCTAGGGCCCCTACAGAGGCAAGCTCTGATTGGGGAACATACTACCTACCAGCGAAGACTGATAGGTTTCTAATAGCGTCTAAAAAGAGCATCATGGCTCCCCAAGGGGGTCTGGGCGGGATCCGGGGAATGCCGCAGGAGCCCGTTTTAAGCAGAGAGTGACACACTTCGTGGTCTTCGAGGTCCCGGAACTCCATTCCCGGGCCACATTTTGAATGCCCAGAGCCAACAGTAGGCCACTTGGTGCTCTGAGAATTCCCAGAACTCCATGCCCGGACCCCGTTCTGGATGCCCAGAGCCAACTGTATGCCACTTCGTGCTCTTCGAGTTCCCAGAACTCCATTCCCGGACCACATTGTGAATGCTCGGAGCCCACTGTAAACAACTTCGTGCTCTTTGAGTTCTCCGAACTCAAATCCCGGGCCACATTTTGAATGCCCGGAGCCAACTGTAAGCCACTGCGTGGTCTTCGAGTTCCCAGAACTCCATACCGAAACACCAGGGAACGGGGTCTCACGGAGGCAACAGTCCACAACTTACGGCATCCGCGCGTACCCGCGCGCAGACCGCCCAAACACATGGGTTGGCACGGCGGCGGGACTTGCCGCAGGCAGCTGGATACATCTGCGGCGGGCCCTACAGCCCGCGCATCTCGTACTCTGTCACCTCGAGCCACTTCTGACAAGACAGCGTGAACCACCGCTCACGGCGCTGATGAGCTTCAAGCAACGCCGCCCCTTCCGCGCGAGCTGCCGCTGGAGTCATGTGCTTTGCGCTCCCTTCCTTGTAAGAGGTGGGCGAGTAGGGCTTCCCCTTATTCAGGTACACGCTGAGAAGTTGCTTATTGTATTCGCATAGCTCGTAGCATATGTCGAGAAAGGACCGATGGGCGTACTGCGATTTGTACTTTTTGCGAAGGTACTCGACGATGAACGTCAAAGCATTGAGGTATTCGTCTTCCTTGTCTGCAGCTTTCGCCTCCTCGTTGAGGAAGAAAGGCCGGTTCAGCAAAAAATTCGCCGTCCGGCACGGGCCCACGCCAATAACGCGAATTTTCTGGAACGCCGCAGTCACGGAGTCAACATTGACTGGGCCGATGCGCGGCGCGAGCACGGGCAACGTGGCCACGAAGTCCGAGAGGAGCTCCTTCGCCCGAAACCCGGAGCCACCATGCCCCGGAATGCCCTGCAAGGCGCGAAAGAAATGCGCCAAATCCCACGAGGACGCGAGCTCCTGCAAGGGAGCGCGAATTCTACGAGAGAACATCTGCAATTCCGCGATAAACACATGGAACCCTTCTAACTTCATCTCTTTACGGAGGCGCATCGGATTCACAAAGGTCCCGAAGACGTCGCCTTTCACCGATGCGTAATACGTGAAAAGGTCATTCAGATTTGTGACGTCGCCCGTCTCCAATGAGACCTGGGCCCACACGAACGTACCAGCTTTCAGGTCCTCCCGCACGCTGTGGGACAGAGTATTCCGAACGATGAAAATGTTCACCATGAGCTGCACAAGTTGCTGAAGAAGGTCATCGTCGGGTCTGACGTGCGTCCGGTAGTGTCGGTACGCAAATTGGGACGATGGCGTGTCGTCGCGGCACCGCCTGTTCACTCGCGCAACGAGACACATGTCCTTGGACAGCGCTTCCTTTTGCTTCGCGTCCAAAAACGCCGCCGATACGAGATCCCGCCGGTCGAACCACTCGACCATCGCGGCGACCCGTGACGCGAACGTATCAATCCCCCACCACTGCGGCTCCCCTATTCGCACAGAAAGCGCGCCGACCTCCCGCGGCACCGTCGACCGTGGCACAAAATCCTTGTGTAACATCTGGGCGTCCGTCAGGATCGTCAAAGGCGTGTCGAAGTCAGTGCGAAACCCACGCCCGCCCAATCCGGGGGAATCCTCTGCGTCCTGCGGAACAAACTTTTTCTTGGCATCACTTATGACCTTCAACCGCGTGACGAGAGCATCTATGCTCGCAGGATCCAAGGACTCGGCTAGCATCGCGATCCTGTCCACTGCGATTTCGCCGGCAGGATATGATTTCGAACTCGAGGATGACCACGCGGCCGCGTCGGCCAGGTCCCTGGCGGTGACCTTTCTCCACTCAATACAACCCTCCCGGTAAGTATGCGTTTTCTTCTTAGGCCGCTCGGTCACAAGCAACTGGTCGCAGTATGAACATTCCAGTTGCCCACGAATTCGTTTCAATTCCAGCGCTCTCTCAGTTGGGCCACGTTTCCGCAACTGCCACAGGCATGGGGAATCCGATCAGCCCCTTGGGGCGTCAATGGTCTGGAGCAGCCCCTCTGTTAAACCCCCTTTCTTCTCTCCTTCCTTCCTCCATTCTTGCATGTTCCCTCCTGCTACTCATCTTCCTCGTGCCGCATTGCTGCTCCTTTTCCTCCAGCTCCTCCTGCTGCTGCTCCTTCGGCACCTCCTGCTGCTCCTCCTCCGTCTCCTCATTATCCTCCTCCTCATCCTCCTCGTCGTCGTCCTCCTCCTCCTCCTCCTCCTCCTCCTCCTCCTCCTCTTTCTGCCTTTACCCCCAAGATGGCCCCAGCAACAACTCCACTTCCAGCAGAGCCACCACAAGCAGCATCACCAGAAGAACCGACACCGCCACCAGCAGAGGCACCAACACCACCACAAGCAATAGCAACAACGGCATGAACAGCAAACGCACTCGCAGCAGCATCGATAGGAGACCCAGCAACAGCAGAAGCCCCTGCAGCACCAGCACTCATGAAATCAGCAGCCCAAACATCAGCAGCAGCATGAACATCAGCAGCACCTCCAACACCAGCAGAACCGACACCATGTGCTCCCAGAGCTCTCAGAGTTCACCCGTGTTGCCCGCGCTGTTTCAATATGAGTGTCTCCGATTCCCTTCTCCTGTCAGCTATCAGGGGATAGTTTCTGAATAGGCAGGTGGGGGTACGCGAAGCGACAAGGATTCAGAAATCGGCCGACTGGCGTGTCACCGAACTGCACAGGCGCATCGCTCCCACATGCCGCTTCTGGCGATGCCGCCCTGGCTCCCGATGATTGTACACCTGCGTCCATGCCACCACGGAGGCCCGCAGTGAGGTAGAAAACGGAATCCCTTCGGACAGTGTAATACAAAAGGGTTTGAAAATCGTCCACCTCGCGCCCTGACAACACAAGGCGCTGATATTGTGGAGGGATTCCTGTCTTATCATATATCTGCATCTTCATGCTGCCAATAGTGTCACAGTCCACGACGGCCAGCACAACGTGCTTGCCTGATAAGAGCCTCACCAAGACCGAGAAACATGTGGGCGGGACCGCCACTGTCGCAATAAAAAGGTCCGCCACCGTGCCCTCAGCACGTAGTCGAAGCTCAAGGCCCATGCAGACGTGCATGCTTGAGAGTTCGAAGGGTTGAAAGGGTTTATAAGACCCAGACCCCGGGTTTCCCGGGGAGTTCCGGGAACTCCCGGGAACTCTTGGGAACGCTTGGGACTTCCTGGGATTCCCCGGAGCTCCCGGGAACCCCCAAGAAGTCCATGAGGGCCCCAATAGGCCTTCCAGACGGCCCGAGAAGGCCCCCAGCCAATGAATGATCGGCCCAAGACGCACAAGACGGCTACAAGACGGCCCAAAAAGCCGCCAGGACGCTCCAACATGCCTCCATGAGGCCTCCCAAGAGGGCCGCAAGAGGCAAACATTATTGATTTTCTTTTGGTGTTTCAAGGTTTTCGAGGTTTTTGCGTTTTCGGCTTCCCAACGCTCGACGACGCCGCAGAGACCTCCAGGACCAAGACGTCCGAAGAGGCTCCGAAGACGGCCCCAAGATGGCCCAGGAGGGCTCCAAGACGGCCTCAAAGACCTACAAGACGGCTCAAGAGGCTCCCAAGACGGATCCAACAGGAGGCCCAAACGGAGGACCCGCACAAAAATGTCGGGCCCTCGGCCCCAAGACAGCTCCAGCACGCCCCAACAGGCCGCGAATCGAGCTCAAGAGGACCCTGATGGATCTCCTTGAACGTGGGCCCAAGCCAGCTTCCAAGGATCCCACAAGCGTCCCCCCAGAGTGCAAAAAGGCGCACAGGAGGCTCTAAGAGGCACCCAAGAGCTCTCCGAGAAGTTTCCAAGAGATTCGTAAGAGGCTCCCAGAGCTTCCACGGCCCACCCAAGACATTCCGAGAGACCCCTGGGACCACATACAGGCCCCCTCACGGTTCCAGAGGCCGCCAAACAACTTTCGGAGAACCTTTTCGCCTTTCAAGGCGTTATTCTCCTTGACCTCCTACGCTTCCCCCTCCTCCACAACCTCCGCCTCATCATCATCATCATCATCATCATCATCGTCATCACCACCACCACCGCCGCCGCCGCCGCCACCACTACCACCATCATCATCATCATCATCATCATCATCATCATCATCATCATCAGCATCATCATCATCATCATCATCATCATCATCATCCTCGTTATCAACAGCAACAGTCACGTCATCGCCATTATCCGCCATACCCTTCTCCTCCTCATCCGCCCACGCCTCCTCCTCCTCCCTCCTCTCTCCTGCCCCTCCCCCTCCTCCTCCTCCTCGGATGCCTCCACGTTTCCCCCCCCTCCTCCTCCTCCCACTCGTCGTCGTCGGCATCATCGTCATCATTATCGTCATCATCATCGTGAGCATCGTCGTCGGCCTCCTCATCCTCATCGTCATCGTCATCGTCATCATCATCATCATCATCATCATCATCATCATCATCATCATTCTACTCATCGACAGCGTCATCCTCATCATCGTCGTCGTTATCATGCGATTCGTCCGCATGTCCGCCAATCCTCCTGCTCCTCCTCAATATCATCTCCATCATCCTCCTCATAATGCCACGGGTATCATCGTCATCACCCACACCATCACGGTCATCATCCTGCAACTCATGGTGCTGAGCTGGCACGGTGGCGGAACTTGCCGGAGGCAGCTGGAAACAGTCCAGAGGCAACCTGCGTGTAGGTCAGGTCCGGGACAAGCTGAGGGAGGTCGCACTTACCACCAGAAGTACTAACGCACGCCACGGCGGAGCCCCCGCTCCTGAGCAGAACGGTGTTGCACAATCCAGCGGCAACCTGCGTGTAGGTCAGATCCACGGACAGCGCGGGGAGGTCGCGCAGGCTGTCATCATTCCAGCCGCATGGCACGGCGACGCCGTCGCTCCTGAGCAAGCCAGGGTAGTGAAGTCCAGCGGCAACCTGCGTATAAGTCAGGTCCAGGACCAGCTGAGGGAGGGCGCACTGACCACCAGTATCCCTGCCGCACGCCACGGCGGAGAAGTCGCTCCTGAGCAGCACGGTGTCGCACAATCCACCGACAACCTGCGTGAAGGCCATGCCCACGACCAGCTGAGGGAGGTCGCCCCCACCTCCAGTATTCCTTCCGCACGCCACGGCGTAGCCCTCGCTCCTGAGCAGAACGGTGTTGCACAATCCAGCGACAACCTGCGTATAGGAAAGATCCACGACCAGCTGAGGGAGGTCGCACTGATAGGCACTATCTCTACCGCACGCCACGGCGAAGCCCTCGCTCCTGAGCAGAACGGTGTTGCACGATCCAGCGACAACCTGCGAGTAGGTCACGTCCGCGACCAGCTGAGGGAAGTCGCACTGACCAACAGTATCCATACCGCACGCCACGGCGGAGCCCTCGCTCCTGAGCAGAACTGTGTTGAACAATCCAGCGGTAACCTGCGTGTAGGTCAGATCCACGGACAGCGCGGGGAGGTCACGCAGACTGTCATCATTCCAGCAGCATAGCACGGCGACGCCGTCGGTCCTGAGCAGGACGGGGTAGTGAAGTCCGGCGGCAACCTGCGTGTAGGTCACGTCCACGACAGGCTCAGAGAGGTCACACTGACCGCCAGTAGTCCTACCGCACGCCACGGCGGAGCCCTCGCTCCTAAGCTGAACGGTGTTGCACAATCCAGCGACAACCTGCGTGTACATCAGGTCCCGAACCAGCTGAGAGAGGTCGCACGGACCAACAGTATTCCAACCGAACGCCTCAGCGGAGCCCTCGCTCCTGAGAAGAACGGTGTTGCACAATCCAGCGACAACCTGCATGTAGGTCACGTCCACGACAAGCTGAGGGAAGTCGCACTGACCACCAATATTCCTACCGCACGCCATGGCGTAGCCCTCGCTACTGAGCAGAACGGTGTTGCACAATCCAGCGGCAACTCGCGTGTAGGTCAGGTCCACGACCAGCTGAGGGAGGTCGCACTGATCAACAGAATGCCTACCGCACGCCACGGCGGAGCCCTCGCTCCTGAGCAGAACGGTGTTGCACACTCCAGCCGCAACCTGCGTGTAGGTCAAATCCCGAACCAGCTGAGGGAGGTCGCACTGACCACCAGTATTCGTACCGCACGCCACGGCGAAGCCCTCGCTCCTAAGCAGAACGGTGTTGCACAATCCAGTGACAACCTGCGTGTAGGTCACGTCCACGACCAGCTGAAGGAGATCGCACTCACCAACAGTATTTCTACCGCACGCCACGGCGGAGCCCTCGCTCCTGAGCAGAACGGTGTTGCAGAACCCAGCGACAACCTACGTGTCCATCAGGTCCCGAACCAGCTGAAGGAGATCGCCCTGACCACCAGTATTTCTACCGCACGCCACGGCAGAGCCCTCGCTCCTGAGCAGAACGGTGTTGCACAATCCAGCGGCAACCTGCGTGTAGGTCAGATCCGCGGACAGCGCGGGGACGTCGCACAGACTGTCATCATTGTTGCAGCATGTCACGGCGACGCCGTCGCTCATAAGCAATACAACCTGCGTGTATGTCAGGCCCGGCACCAGTGGAGGGAGGTCGCACTGACCATTCGCATTTGACCGTCGCATCCCGAGAAAGACCTCAGGACCGGCTTGAGACGAAACAGCGCCGGATAGGCCCCCATAAGCCCGAAGATGCCCTTCTCGGGCCCCCGCCGGGAAGCCCGACGAGGGCGAAAAACATCCACAAACCAAGAACCTCGAAGATCGAGCCGCCAGTAATCAGAGATCCGGCGCTCCGAAAAAATAAGAGCGGCCAGTTCGGAGTCATTTTCGGCCTCTGGACGCCGGTCCTGGGCCCATGGACCGTCAAAAACCGACCCAGACGGAAAAACGGCCCTGGGGAAGAAGTTGTCCACGCCTCCTGGGACACCCGGGGGCCACGCATCGGAAAAATTGAACCGCGCGGATGTCTGCGAAATTCGAACTACCAGGATCTGGCTTTCGGGCCACAACTCGGGCCTCCGGCGGCCGTTCCCGGACGATTCCAGAACCCCTCTGGGATGGTCCCGGGGTCCTTGAACGGCCCCCAGAGGCCGAAAAAAAAAAAAAAAGAAAAAATAAGAAAGAAAAAAAAAAAAAAAAAAAAAACAAAAAAAACAAAGAAAAAAAGAAAAAAAAAAAAAATAAAAAAGAAAAAAAAAAAAAAAAAAAAAAAAACAAGAAAAAAAAAAAAAATAAAAAAAAAAAAAAAA
>CAUYUJ010017163.1:160832-198332 GCA_963575745.1 Prorocentrum cordatum | reverse complement strand
GGCCCAAGGTGCCCCCAAGAGCCCAAGGGGCATCCAAAATGCGCCCCAAGAGGGCCTCTGGACGCAAAAAGTTGGCCCGTTCCCTGAGTAAAACGTACATGTTTCACAAATTCGCCTTTTGGGCTTTCCGACGCTTCCGGACAGCCCAAGAGGCCCCCAAGACCGCACCAAGACGGTCCAAGAAGCCTCCAAGAGGGCCCCAAGACAGCCCAAGAAGGCGCCAAGACGGCTCAAGAGGCGCCGTTCACGGCCCAAGAGAGCCCCGAAGACGGCCCCAAGAGCGCTCCAGGAGCGCTCCAAGTGGCTTCCCAGAGAGCTGAACATGGTCCCACACGGTCCAAGAGCGGAGCGATCGAAAACACCCGAGATGGCCTCCAGCTGGCCCAAGACGCCCCCAAGGGGCCTCCAAGATGCGTCCCAAGAGGGTCCCTAGACGGGAAAAAATGCTCCTTTCCTTCGTAAAACGTATAGTTTTTACAAATTCGTCTCGTGCCCTGAAGACCGCCCCAAGACAGCCCAAGAGGCCCCCAAAACGGCCCCACGACGGCCCAATATGGCCCCAAGACGCCCCAAGAGGTCCCCAAAACGGTCCAAGAAGGCCCCAAGACGGCACCAAGAGGGGCCCAAGAGGGCAACCAAAAATTCAAAAATCTAGCTTCCCGCCCCCACGAGCCCCAGGGGGCCCCAAGAGTGCCCCAAGAGGCCGCCAGAGGCCCCCAAGAGGCCGCCAAGACGCCCCAAGGAGCCCCCAAGAGGCCCCCAGGAGGCCTCCAAAATACCACCAGACGCTTCCGCATTGCGAGCCGTCAAGCCAACTGCAATGCACTCCGCGCATGCAGCCTTGCTCTTCCTCGCGACGTGCTCACAATCTTGCTCGGCGCTGAGCTACGCGACGTGCTGCTGCTACGCGAACTGTTTCGTGCGCGCTGCGAACGTCAACAGCCTCTTCACCCGTTTCGACTCATCTGCCACATCTTTCGCGGTGATGCTTCGCTGATCACACCTTCCGCACGCTACTCTTGCTCCTTTCGTCTTCCGGTGCTCCTCCACTTGGTTAAGGGGCGAGAGGCCGACCTCCCAGAAGGACACCCCGCACCCGGGTGCACAGCACGCAAAGCGCTCGCAAAACACGCCCCAGACCACCGGCATCACGCAAACATGTGGACCCCCTACGTATCTGCCACCACCCGCGCGCGACACCGCACCCTCACACAAGACGCCGCTGGCCAGAAACTCCTGGCCTCGCAACAGTCACAGAAGGGGTCGGCGGATGTGGCGTAAGCCTGTAGAATCTATGTAGCTTGCCCCTCCTCCGTTTCCTCGTCGACTGGCGCAGGCCCTGCTCCCGCTTCTTCGTCCTCCCCCTCCTCATCGTCATCTTCATCACCATCATCATCATCATCACCACCACCACCATCATCATCATCATCCTCTTCCTCCTCCTCCTCCTGATCATCATCATCAGCATCATCATCATAATCATCATCATCATCATCTTCATCATCGACTGGCGCAGGCCCTCCTCCCGCTTCGTCGTTCTCCCACTCATTATCGTCATCATCATCACCACCATCGTCATCACCACCATCATCATCATCACCACCACCACCACCACCACCACCACCACCATCATCATCATCATCATCATCATCATCATCATCATCATCATCCTCATCCTCATCCTCATCCTCATCCTCATCCTCATCCTCATCCTCATCCTCATCCTCATCATCATCATCATCATCATCGTCATCATCATCATCATCATCATCATCATCTTCATCTTCGTCATCATCATCATCATCTTCATCTTCATCATCATCATCATCATCATCATCATCATCATCATCATCATCATAATCATCGTCCTTCTCGCCCTACACGTTACATTTCTTATCCTCCTCCTCCTTCCTCCTCCTCCTCCCCCTGGAGTTCCGAACGTCGCCGCGGACTTGCGAGGCCTTCCAAAACTTGCCGAAGAGCACCCGCTGGCTTAAAACTGCCACCGGCATATCCTCACACGCTGGCTTAAAACTGCCACCGAAATATCCTCACCCGCTAGCTTAGAACTGCCACCGAAATATCCTCACCCGCTCGCTTAAAACTGCCAACGACATATCCTCACCCACGAACTTACAACTGCCGCCGAAATATCTTCACCCACGGCGGATATAAAGCTGCCACCGAAATATCCTCACCCACGAGCTTTACATTGCCGTCGAAATCTCCTCACCCGCTGGCTTCAAACTGCCACCGAAATATCCCCACCCGCTGGCTTAAAACTGCCACCGAGGTTTCTTCGCCCGCGAAAATCAAACTGCCTCCGAAATACCATCACCCTCGGAAATAAAGCTGCCACCGAAATATCCTCACCCGCTGGCTTAAAGCTGCCACCGAAATCTCCTCACGCGCTGGCTTTCAATTGCCACCGAAGTACGCCCCCCCAGCTGGCTTAAACTGCCGCCGACATACGCCCACAAACTGGTGTAAAACTGCCCCCGAAATATCCTCGCCCGCGAAAATAAAACTGCCACCGAACTATCCTCACCTGCTGGCTTAAAACTGTCACCGAAATATCCTCACCCTCCGGCGTAAATCTGCCACCAAAAAATGCGCACCCGATGGCTTAAAACTGCTACCGAAATATCCTCACCCGCTGGCTTAAAACTGGCACCGACGTATCCTCACCTGCTGGCGTCAAACTGGCACCGAGGTATCCCCACCCTCGGAAATATAACTGCCGCCGAAATATCCTCACCCGCTTGCTTAGAACAGCCGCCGAAATATCCTCGTCATATCCATCGTCATCGTCAACGTCATCATTCATACAACCCTCACAGTAATCATCATACTCATCATCGTCACCACCATCATCATCAGTAAAACTGGCAATTGCGTAAAAATGTTTACTCCAGAAATTAACCCTTCGACGGGAAGTGCCGCTGCAAAAGTGTTTACTCCGGAGTTAAACCTCGGGCCGGAGATCCCGTGAAAAGTGTTAACTCTGGAGTTCACCCCTCTTGGAGGGGAGCGCAAACAGCATTTGTGATGTTATTGAAGAGAGCGCTTGCAAACCCCAACGAAGGACCCGACGAAACAGGAAAGCCTGCCGGGCAAGAGAAGCGCGCACCCTGAGCCAGCAAACCTGCATAATGAGAAACACACCTCCTAAACCAGACAGGCCAGCAGAGCTGGAAACACAAATTCGCTGAGCACCCCGCTCACCCGTAGCTGGGTTGCGTCTGCAACCACAGCGTTGGGTGCGCGCCGAAGCCTGCGCCGCGCCGAGAGGGCGCGGGCGCCACGAGGCCTCGGTGCTGGTCGCAGCACGACCCAGCAACGGGCGAGAAACGGGGCGGGCACGGGTGGGTCAAATCCCGAGCGCGGGGCGCGCGCCCAGGGGCAAACGCAAAACTGCGGTACCTGCGCGCGGCCGCGGCGGGCAGCGGCCGCGCGCGGGGGCGCGCGGGCCTGCCCACATCGACTGCGGCGCGCCGCGGCGCGCGCGAGCCAAGCGGCGGCGCGGCGACTGCTCGCGCCTGCGTCCGCCGCGCGCGCCTGGGGCCAGCGAGCGCGTGCGATGGAACCAGGGGCCGAACTCGTTCCATACGCACAAATTCGCTAAGCACCCCGCTCACCCGTAGCTGGGTTGCGCCTGCAACCACAGCGTTGGGCGCGCGCCGAAGCCTGCGCCGCGCCGATAGGGCGCGGGCGCCACGAGGCCTCGGTGCTGGTCGCAGCACGACCCAATGCAACGACGCGACCAGCGCCGTGCGCCGCTCACCCGTTGCGCACGCGGAGCGCGGCGCTCGGGCGCGCGCCGGGATGTCGCAGCCACACTCGGTGTCTGAGCTGCTGTCAGAGCTGTCCGAGCAGTCGGACGCGGCGTTGCGCGCGGCCGCTACCCTCTCACTTTCGACCCGGACGCGGTCGATGTAAGCCAGGTAGGCGTTCGACGCCCAGTCTCCGCGTTCCTTCGTTACTGCGGTCGGTGCACCCGCGCGAACGATGTCATCGGCGTGCCCCCTTGTGCGCGCGAGAGGGGCGGAGGGGTGTGCGCGCCGAGCCGCGCGGGCGGTCGCGGGTCGCGACCTTCGTATGTCGTGGGTGCCGAATAGGTTGGCACTGTCCACGCCTATCCTGGACAATAGGGACCGAAGGAAACGCCGGGCATCCGACCCTGAGAACTGCGCGAACGGCTGAGCGCCTACTGCTGTGCCGCGGAGCAACGGAGGCAGCGCGTGCACGGCGCGCGTCGCGGCGTGCGCGCGGCACCAACACCTCCAGCGGAATGTCGACGCGCACGGCTTGTTCTTCCGCCTTGGCAACCAGAGGAGTGCCTCGTCTGCCGATATGGCCAACTCCGCCTAGCGCGTTCGGCGCGTGCGCGGGTGCCCCAGCGCGCGTTTCCAGACGGCGCGGCCCGCCGTGCGGCCGCGTCACAGAGTGTTACCGCACCACCGGATGGGTAAACACTCGGATGGTAGGCGAAGCAGGAATATGCACGCAATTAGAAACATGGTGGATGCCACCTGCGCGACCGCTGGGTTGACTGGCGACTGCCGCGCGGCGGCCCCGCCTTTTCTTCTCCGCTGCGACCATGTAGGCCAAGTAATTGCGCAATCATAGCGTCGCGAACGAAGGAAGCGCGGTTCGCGTGGCGCGTGTCCGCCGCGCCGCGCAATGGCTGCCTTGGCCTTCCTGGGCGCGCGACGCGCGGCCTCGCGCGCGCGGTGGCGCGGGGGGCCGACACCGGAGCAGCCGTCTGTTGCCGAAGGCGCTCATGTCCAGGCGTAGCACTTCGCACGCTGTCTGCACGTGCCCGCAATAATTCCGGAACGTGCCCGCGCAAGAGAAAGTGCCCGACCAGCGCAACAGATCGTCCTGGGCGCACGCCGCAGATTATAGGAGTCTGCGGGCCGCGCAGGAGGGGTTGCGCGGATTGGTCGCGCCTCGCTGGGCGGCAGCGCGAGATGCCGGTCACGTCCGAGTACGTCTATCGCGAAATTGAGCCAGCACCGCACACCGCTCTTCAAAGATTGGCGGGTGGATGGCATAGTGCTGACCAGGACCTCAACTCGGGCCCGTTCCGCCAATTCGCGCCGCCCCCCCATGCGAGGGCGTGGAGCACGCAAGCCACTGCGCGTTGCGACGCGGCCCCCCTGGCACGGGTGGCGAGGGCGGTCCTGGCCGCGCCATCGCCCTTTCGAATGCAGGCGCTATCGCTGTCAGGCGCTCTGGAGAACGGCTCCGCGCATCCCCGCTACGCGCGGAAGAGGGCCCCGCGGTGCGCAGGCGATCGAGCTCCGACAGGAGGGGTGCTGGCAGGACATGCAGGTCCGCGATGCACCTCAGCTGCGCCCCGACGAGATCCTGGTGGGTCTCGAACCCTTGCTCCGCCAGTGCGCTGGCCGCGCGCGCGATATCGGAGGCATCCCCTGCGCGCCGGCGGGCGCGCGCGCGCGCGCGCCGCGGGCGCGCCAGCCGAGCAACCTTTTATTCCGCACTGGTGTAAATCGCGGGCGAGGCGAACCGATGCGACACTGCCTGTGCGGCGAAGGCGCCGACCCGCGCCCGCGCGCGCCGCTCGCCTAGAAAACGCTTCACGCCTCTTGATATGCCGGTCACCGCGTCGCGCCCAGGGGGCGGCCCCGGGGGCGGTCGGGCCAGCGCGGCCACCCGCGCGAGACGACGGCACTCTTCGCTCGTGCCAGCCCGATCGCACCAGCCGGCGGTTTCGCCGCCGCGCCCCTGCAGCTGCATGAGAGAACAGCAGCCATGCCGAACGCATAGAGCCGCGGCCTCGGCCGCCGCCGCATCGCTGAAACGCCCTGGGAAGCTACGGCGAAAGTCGCGGGCGAGCTCCATCTTGCGCAATGCCGGCTTGCGTGGCAGCCGGTTCCGCTTGCGCGCGCGCGCCCCGCGGTGCGCGCGCGCAGGGCAGTCTTACTAACATGCAGCACTCGCGGGCGGTGGCCCACAGCGGAAGGCCTCCGCGAGTTGTGCACGGACCCTCTTTCCCCCCAGACGCGAGAGCAAATCCCGCTCCTCGCGGCTGGGAAGGTCGGCCAGGTTCCTTGCCGACTCCACGCGCTCTATCCACGCGTGGACCTGCCGCGGTGGCGCGGCCGCGCGCGCGCGTCTGGCGGCGCGCGGTTGCCGCGCTGCCTGGAGCGCCACTACCGCCGACCAGAATTGGTGCACGAGAAAATTGTGGTCGCGTGAATTTGCGGCGCCCTTCCTGAAAGTGCACTCAGCGACGCTGTTGTCTGAGAAGAAGACCGCGCGGCGGCCGGCGAGCGCGCGTGCCCACGTGGACAGAGCCACGCACTGCGCCAGCATCTCGAGCGCCGCGATCTGCTGATCATTGCGGGCGCGTAATCCGCTGCACCAATCGCGTAACGCCCGACGCGCGCGCGCGCGCCGCGGACCGTCGCGCTGAGACCTGAGAAATTCTCCAGGCGGGGCCATGCCGGCCCACTCGAACGTGTCTTCTGTGAGTAAAACTGCGGCGGGTCGCGCCGGGCTGCCGCGGGCGTCCCCAGAGTTTTTTTTTTTTTTTTTTTTTTTTTTTTTTTTTTTTTTTTTTTTTTTTTTTTTTTTTTTTTTTTTTTTTATATATATATATTCAGTAACTATTAAAACTATTGAAACCATTCGGAAACATTGAAACTATTGAAACTAATTGAGAAAAAAAACAGGTTGAAACTGAAACTGTTGAAACTAATTGAAACTTTTTATGTTTGGCGTATACAGCGCATGCGCATATTGGAAGCAGCGTCGCGATATCTTTCCTCGCGCGCGACGCCATGCTATCGCATCAGCTGCGCGGGCAGAGAAATTGCAGCGAGCGCGTCCCGCCCCGCATCCCGAACTCATGGTCATAGCGCCAATGCGGCGCATTAACAGCCCCGCTACCACGTGCCCAACGAACTGCTCCAGAAAACTTTCGCGCTGCTGCGATCCAGCCGCGCCGCGCGCGCGCGGTTGAGCGATTTCGTCTGTTTTCGCTTGAGCCAAGTAGCGAAAGAGGAAGACATGAAGGAGGAAGAGCAGCAACAGCAAAAGGATGATTGCGGGGGGATTGGGCAATAAGAGGTTAAAAAGAAAGTATGAAATGGATGGAGGAGTTGGGGTCAGGGGAGTGATAAGCGGATAGAGAGAGAGAGAAGAGAGAGAGGAAAAAAAAAAAAAGAGAGAGAGAGATGAGAGAGAAGGAGAGTAAGAGAGAATGAGAGTAGAAGATGAGATAGGAGAGCGAGCGAGAAGAAAATTATAAGATAAGATAGAGCAACATGTCGCGCCAGACGAAGGCATATATATATAGCTATTTATATACATATGTATATCTATATATATATGATAGAGATTATGAAAGAGAAAGTGGAGAGAGAGAGAGAGAGAGGAGAGAATAAAGAGAAAGAGAAAAGAGAGAGAGAGAGAGAGAGAGAGACAAACAAAACACATAGGAAGAGGAGGATAATGGCGAGGAGGACGAGGAGGCGGAAAGATAGGGAGAGAGAGGGAGAGAGAAAGAGAAAGAGACATAGAAGGAGAGGGAGGAGAAGTGACATACATAAATGCAAAGAGAGAGAGAGAGAGAGAGAGAGAGAGAGAGAGAGAGAGAGAGAGAGAGAGAGAGAGAGAGAGAGAGAGAGAGAGAGAGATTAGAGAGAGAGAGAGAGAGAGAGAGAGAGAGAGAGAGAGAGAGAGAGAGAGAGAGAGAGAGAGAGAGAGAGAGAGAGAGAGAGAGAGACGAGAGAGGGAGAGAGGGAGAGAGAGAGAAAAAGAGAGAGAGAGAGAGAGGGGGCGCCCCCAGAGAATTGCCCGCAGATTGCCCGAGATCCACCCGCAGATTGCCCGAGATGCACCCGCAGATTGCCCGAGATTTCACCTGTCTGCCTGCCTGTTGCTCGCCTGTTTTGGGGCCCGTGCCGCCCGTGGAACGAGAGCGTTTTTGTGTTGTGTTTGTTGTTGTTGTTTTTGTTTTGTTTTGTTTGTTTGTTTGTTTTTTTGGGGGGGAATGACGTTCTGGATTTGTCCCGGGTGGTTGGGGGGCGTGCGGGGTCGGTAGACCTTCGAAGTAGGACATGGTCTGTGGCTTATACCGTTACTCCTACCCTCTCTCGTTTGCCGTGGTCGCCCTCCCCCTGCTGCCCTAAGCAGCCGATCCCAGCTCTACTTCTTTTGCCATGTAAGCAGAAAAGGTTGCAACGTCAATATCACCAGAAGCACGCCGTCGAGCACTGTCGGGCAACATGCACACTCGATAAATTAAAAACATGAGATGTTGGTCTCGGAGCGGTCAGATATTCAAATGCAAGGCGCATCCGATAACCATGCCAACGGCTGGCATTGACATTGCCATGCCCAGTGCTTTTACAGGCTCGCCGAGATTATCGCTGACCTCTGGCCTAAAGCCCTGAGCCATTGCCAGCTCGCGATTGGTCAAAAACCTATCAAACTTGAAACGAGTTGGGATGGAGCGGGAACGTATTGAGAACACGTACATGCAACTGGTTGGCGTGATCTCTGGAACGCAATCTATTTTGAGACGCGGCTGCGCGTCGCGGCCGCAAATGTTTGCAACAAGATCGCACACTGCCACGGCGTGCCCAGTCGGGATCATACCAGAAATGAGCTTCTTATAGTATGCAAGGTTCTCCCTAAAACTTTCGTTCCGCATCCCGTCCTCGCAGGGAAGAGTCGGGCCCAGAATGTCCTGCAGACGAAAACCTTCAAATCGAAATAGCTCTGGCGAAAAAACTGACGTCAAACCAGAGAATGCACTAATCAGACGGCCGCAGACGAACCACCTCATCCCCGATTGGGGGGGGCCGAGGTCCCTGGAGCCCACGCGCAATTGCCAGACCTTCCACGATTCACCAACTAATGTTGACATGAAATCTGCGACATCATTGAGCCGCGACGATTCGCGCCCTTCCTCCACGAAGCTGCACTCGTCCAATAGTTCGATCACGAATGCAAAGAGTTGGCTACTGCGCCGACGAGCTTGGTCCCCGACAGCGTTCATTGCTCTCTCGTACACGGGGAGCTGCACATCCTCAGTGCGATATTGGCTGACCACAATGTTGACGCTTGGGATCTGTGAGATGTCAACCTGGGCATCGCCCAGCAAACTCTATTTGGCATGCCTCCTCCTCCTCCCCCTCCTCCTCTTCCTCCTCCCCCTTATCCAGTCCTCCAACGTCTCCCGCCTCCTGCCTCCTCTCCTGTCCGCCTCCTCCGTGCTACCTTCGGCTTCCAGTCTAGCGAGCGCCCCCTGATTTTGTCCCACCCCCCGCGCATGCATTCTCCCCCCCCCGTTCTCGTCTCATGCGCCCTCCTTCTGTTTTCGCAGCGTTCTCAAATCCAAGAGCATGTGGTCGATGCTTTCGCATCACTATGTTTCTGCTTTTTTTGAGGGGGGGGGGGGCGAAGTCTTGATCTGGGGTTGTCGGTTGCCAGCCTCCGAGATAGAACGGGGAACGTGCTGCGCGTTCGGGCCGCCGTGGGCTGCAACGAGGTGGTCGGTGAACCTCGGGTCAGGGTTGTAGCAGTGCGACGTAACCGAGAGCCCCATCTGCGAGAGTCGAGTTCTTTTTCGCATCGGCCTCTCCTCCCTCTTTACTCTTATCCCTCATCCTCTTCCTCCCTCCTCCTCCCTCTCTCGTCCCGCCTCCTCCCCCCCGTCCATCTTCGTCCGCCCGCCCCTTAGAAGAAATGAAAAGCGGCGTCCCCCATCAGTGCGAGCGTGCCTTCTGAAAGGCCGCCGAGCGGCTCCAGAATCGAGGTCTCTCTAATCTGCGGGGCAACGAGCTCGGCCGCGACGTCCTCTCTCGAATAAGCAAGGCGTGGCAACGCAATGCTCTGTGCCCCTGGCCCGAGGAATCCCAGGGAGTTCCAGGACGGGCGCTCTAGGCCCGAAAATGACAGCGACCAGGCTGGACCTCCCCTCCTCCTCCTCCTCCTCCTCCTCCCCCTCCTCCTCCTCCTCCTCCTCTCCTCCCCCTCCTCCTCCTCCTCCTCCTCCCCCCCCCCCCCCTCCTCCTCATCATCTCATCCTCCTCTTCCTCCTCCTCCTCCTCCCTCCCTCCCCCTCCTCCTCTCCCGCCCCCTCCTCCTCCTCCTCCTCCTCCTCCTCCTCCTCCGTCTCCTCCTCCTCATCATCGCCCTTCTCCTCTTCCTCCTCCTCTTCCTCCTCCTCCTACTCTCTCTGGTTCGGGGTCCTGCCAATCAGATTCAAAGTGGTGCACGTCGGCGCTGCTGGGGCGCCGCCCACGGCTGCGCGCCGCGGCCATGTTCCAAGACAAAAATAAGTTGGAGAGGGCGCGCGGTCTCGAGGACACGTGATAGCGGAACCGCGAGCGCATGCCCGCGCGGAACGGAACCAGAGGGGCAATGGAGCATTAGGAGGGGAAGGTGAGGGGAATAGGGGAAGGGGAGGGGGGATGGACATGTGAGGGGGAGGTGGCCCACAGTGTGACGGTAAAATGTAAAAATTGACATCAAAGGCGGTGCGAACGGTGGCATCCACAGCGGGCGTGACTCGAACAATTGCGTTGAGGATCTCAGAAATATACATATATACGTATATAAACATATATATATATATATATATATGTACACATATCTATATACATATATGCACACATGCATACACACATACATACATACATACATGCATACAAACATACATACATACATGCATGCATGCATGCATACATACATACATCTATACATACATACATACATACATCATTAAACGACTACACCTACAAATATACATGTGAGTATATAGATGTCTGGATACATCCCTCTTTTCTCGTAGATGATGGTGGTTGTTGATGATGGTGTTGATTAGATCGCAGCGAATGCCGAGGACGGCTGCACGTGAGGCAGGATGCGCAGCCTGCAAAAAAAATGGCACGCTCCCACGTGGAGCGATGCGCGGCAGCAGCCACGCGGGCAAGGACGAGATTGAGCCCCTCGCCCACGAAAGTGGAGTATGACCGAGGGTTGCCACAATAGCCGATTCGAAGTGACAAATGAACAAACAAGTGACACTTCGGGATGTACCTCGCGTCGGTCATCCCCATGAGCGTGAGGTGTCTCACGCGCAAGCCCAACAGACGCTGGCATTTGTCCCTCGGAATGGCATCTGGCTGTTCCCGCAGCGTGGCCATATATTCTACCAGGCTGGCGCCAGCCGCTGCGAAACCATCTCCCTTCAGCAAGGACTCTCGGTGAGACATGCAAAACGAATGTGCCCACTTGAGCATGACCCCTGTCTCTGCTGCTTTCGTTTTCAATTTGAAACTGTCTAGCTCTCCAATCATAGTCCTGGTGAGAGCCCCGAGCTGGTGTGATAATGGAACCTCGTTCGTGCTGCACCACCTCTTGTAGTCGGAGAACAAACGCTTGAGACCTTTGTCAATCTGAACCTCCTTCGACGAGCTTTCTTGCCCCCACAATGATGATCTGAGCGCTGCCCACAACACCGTGTGAACGTATAATGCGACCACGCCCAGGTGCAACGTATGAAGCGTGTCTATGTGCAGTCGAGTTGCGGGAGTGATTCCCAACTCGTCACACCACAACGGGTTTCGACGCAGCACACGATCTGTCACCCTGCCTTTTTTGTCTTTTGATGCCCGCCAGAAGGTTGCAATGAACGGTAGTTCCTGGCGCTGGAATCGCCCTACATCAGAAAGGCCAACGCTTGGGTCAAGCCGATCAAATTTTTTCAGGCCAAGGTGGCCAACGTCTTGCTGCAAGATCATACCCATTTTCTTTTTGCGAGTGTCGAAGTGGAGCAGTCAAACGTTCAGAATGTCCCGCCTGGTCTGTTCATCTGCTACATCGACCAACACCTCGAGTTCGCTGCAGGCCTCGTCGCATGAAGTTTTGTCAACACCCCAAGGCTGCGCACCTAGAGACACGTTCTCGAACGTGTATAAGCGATTCTTCTTGCAAGGGCAAAATCAACATGGCCTCCAAACCGAACCCCAGGTTGGCAGCCCCATCAGGTTACACAACGCTTCCCAGTCGCCCTTAATCTGGCAGAGCGCAAATCTTGCAGAATGCCGCGGCCGTGTGGCCAGAAGCTCTGCGCTGGTGGAATCGCCAGGGAACTCGGAGCCGCCCCATCTGGAAATGCTGAGCTGCGCCCAACGCCGCTGCCATCTCCAGCCCGCCCACCCGCCGCCCCCGACGCTGCACCTCTTCCCCGCCACCACCGCCCCGTTTGAAGGGTTTTGGTGAGGGGGGGAAGTGAAGGCGGGGGCGAACGCGGCCAGGAGGCGGTCATGACCCAGGGCGTTGGGCGCAACCGCAGCCTGGTAGCAGGGCGATCGCCAGTCGCTGCCGAAGAGAAGCTCCAACGAAAAAAAATGTACACGGGCCAGAGCGTGCACCAGCAGCGACAGACGCATTTGCAGAGCTCTCGCTTCGAGAGGACCGCGATCACATGCCGTTTTTTTGTAACGAGGTTGTTGGCAGTGAAATTGATCAGTGAGTCTGCTCTGGGCCCGATGGCCCGCGTGAACTTCACGCCGTCCAGATACAGAGCTACTGGGAAGCACGGCAGAGAGTCTCCTAGCTTCAACCGTCCAGGGTGCTCCTCAAAACTTCGGAGCCAATCTGATGCTCCAGCCTGAGGTGGAGCAGGTGGTTCTGCCATCTGTTCGATCTCGGCGCTCAGCAGCTCGTGTGGGGGCGCCATCAGCACGTCCTTGAAACTCCGTTTGTTTTTTTCCCATATGGGCAATCTCACCGAAAGCAGCTCTGGGGACTCCGAACGTTCTGGTAGGACTTGCTTCAGATGATTCATATATTTTCCCGTCTGCCGCCCTGGCGGATATGAATACTTGGAAAGGGAATCGTTCTCGACGCCTGCCTGGACGGCATAATGCGCCAGCAAGCAGAAATCCTTGGCCGATAGGACCGCCGTGGCATACAACAACAGCAGATGTTCCTCCAGCTTCTTAGCCGCCGCTACGCGCGCATCATCATCGGGCCGGGCTTCCCAACTGCGCCGAATGACTGGGGATGACGAGTCAGAGCTAATCTGGCGACGCTTGCGTTTAGCAGGCATCGACCAAAACAAGAGCAACGAAGTGGAGCCAAAATGGGCTCGGATGATTGTTAATGTTGTGCAGTGCTTCAGTTATGTTCACACCCTCTTTGCTTGCTCTTTGCTTTGCTTCCTCTTTGCTTTGCTTGCTCTTTGCTGTGCTTGCTCTTTGCTTTGATTGCTCTTTGCTTTGCTTGCTCTTTGCTTTGCGTGCTTGCTCCCCTTCTTTTGTTTGCTCTTTCCTCGATTGATCTTTGCTTGTTACATGCGCCACTCAAGTGTTGCACCGCATAGATTGCACCACGAACTAGGCTGTCTACATGCGGTCTCACCACGTACGCGCGTTGCGCCGTGGGTTGCGCCACATATTGATAGCTCTCGCATTATAGTTTGATTCGCTACTGCAGTTTTTGAGGGCACGTTGGCATGCATGGTTTGGCATGGGATGTGGTTGCTTCAGGGACTCTCGTGGCTTCGATTGTTTTTTTGTGTTTTTGACACTTTGATGTGCCTTCGGAACTGCGCAGCGATCGTCCTGAATCCAACATTCATCATCATGACAAGGCGCAGCGGGCCCTGTCTCGTGGCGCTGCCGTCAGAGCTCTCACAAATAGAACAGTGGCAGTCGATGCAAAGATCTTGACGCGCTGCAATGCTGTCTAGCAATACTTCCGATCAGCATCCGAGTGGAGGAGGGCCTGGCCTTCGAGAAGGAAAACCGTGCGATACATATCCTGGCGGATGCTAGCGAAACAGTTCCAGACTGAAATCCAACCAAAATTGATGCCAAGAGCGCGAACAAAAACCCTTCCTGGATTTACCTTGGATTCACCCGGCATTTACCCGGCATTTTACCGGCATTTACCCGGCCTTTGCCCGCCTCAGTTTTGTGAGGATGTATCAGGCGAGATCGCCATTTACCCGGCCTTTACCCGGCCTTTACCCGCGATTTACCCTCGATTTACCCGCCCTTTCCCCGCCCTCCCACCGCTCTTTTCCCGAGGGTGCCCTGCCAGATATTTTTTCTTCCGCCGACGCCCGCTACGCTTCCGCGCGCATCCGCCGCCAGTCGAAGGCCCCCTCCGAGCCCCAGGACGAGAAAAACAGCATTGCAGACTGTGCCATGCTGCGGTCTGGCGCCTCTCGGATAGTTTTGGATCGAAGCGTCAGAGTGACCTAGTCGTTTTTTTCCTGAGAAGTACCCCACTTCACTGTGTTTACTTCAGAGCAAGCTCGCACTCTAGCAACGATTTTCCCTAAAATGTCTCAGGCGCGCCTCGCTGCCGCAGCAAACCCTATGCCAGCCAGCGTGCACGAGTGACCTTGCGAGATCAAAATCCAACTAGCTCGAGCTGCCTCGTGCCTGTGCTGTTGTCATGCTATCACGCTTGCTTTGCTCGTGTTGAATCGATCTCGCGGCAGCGCTGCGACTCCCATCGCAGCAAACAATCGTTGTTGATTTGAAACGTGCGAGAGCCCAGAAGCCAAGAAATCAGCAAGCTTAGATGCAGGCCTCGCGGGGAGGGATGCTGGGGGAGTTGAAAAGTAGAGGAGGATAGTTGGAAGAAGGGTGGAGGATATATATACATGATATTGGATGGCTAGGAGGGGGCAGGGGCAAGTTGAACATAATGTAAACAAACGGAGGCACAGGATGAGAAGGAGGAAGACAATTGTGAGGAGGCTCAAGCAATCACCCGTCTTTACTGAGACGGCTGCTCCTCCTCGGCGATGCTGCGGATCTACTTCGCGATGGTGAACACGTTATCGAGGGAGTCGTTGATCTCATCGAGCTCCGCCGACACGGCGTGAATGTCGATGTTGTCGTAGTCCAGGTCTCCGCCGAGCTTGAAGACGTAGTGCAGTTGGCCCGACTGCGGCAAGTGCCCCTCAACGCGCTCGATGGCGCGCTTGAGCTTCCCGCCAAATCGGTCACTGCGCGCCCATGTCCACTCGTGGGGCTCGGAAGGGTTCGCGAGGTTGCCGTCGATCAGGTCGACCAGGTTGTTCGCCCTGCCAGTGGCCTGGCTGTACTTGTTGCTGACTTCCTTGACCTTCCTGGCCAGCTGCGTCGGGTTGTGAACCTTGCGTATGCCGCCACGCTGGGCGCCCCTGCCCTTCTGCTTCTCATTGGAGCCCTTGCCCTTGCCCTTGCACATGGTGGAGCCCTTGCCCTTCTGCTTCGTGGGCGGCGATGCCGCTGCGGCCGCCTTCGGCGCTGGCACCTTCAACGGAGTCTCGTTCGCGCCGCCCTCGATGTCTGTCAGCTGCGTCGCCGCTGGCGTCGCCTCCGAGCTGCTGGCTGCTGCGCCCGAAGACCTGGTCGCAAGCGGGCCCGTCTCCTGCTCCTGCTGGCGGTGAGTCGTAGCGTTGCCCTTCTCTTCGACGTCCTCGAAGCGCTTGAACTCAAGGCGCAACGAGTCAGGGTTGATTCTGGTCCGAGAGCGGTGGTGCCTGATGCACTCCTTGGCGATGTTCACCGCGCCCCTGATGCACGCCTGGGATGGGAACGCGGCACCTCCGCTCTCGGCCGACACCAGGGGGTCGAAGTTGTGCCACTTCCCGAGGCGCCTCTCTGCCTTGTACTTGTCAGAGATCCTCTTCCTGCTCGCCTGGCGGCTCGAACAGATCACACATGATGTTGCTGCAGTTGTTTCATGTGTGCCGTGCATGTTTTTAGTCTTTGATTGTTCCACGCGTTCAATTGGCATGGGGACTGGTACTCCTAATTTAGTTGAAGTGTTATTTGTTCGGGTATGTGTGTTATCATGTTTTGGTGGATGGGCCTGGTACTCCTCGTACTTCTTTGAGCACCAGTCGCGGCGCTCCGCGGCCTTGTCGTCGTCGCTCTTCTTGTGGTGGGCTGCCTTCTTCTCGACGTAGTGCTTCAGCGCCCTGGCGAACCGCTTGCCGAGCCTGGAGTCGGACGCGACCTTCGGGAAGCCCTCGGCAGCCCAGACCTCGAGCGTCTCGTCGTACTCCTTCTCGAGCTCCGCCTGCTCAGCCGCGCTGAGCTCCTCGTTCTCAGTCTGGGAGTCTGCCGCGGGGATGTCGGCCTGCATCTTAGTGAGCATGGCGACGAACTCATCCTCGTAGCTCTGGTACGCCGTCACACGCTCGCCCTGCGATCGGCGACAGAAAGAGAACGAGAAATATGGAGGAGAGGAGGGGGGTAGGAGGGTGGCCAATCCTTAACGTCGGAGCCGATCTCCCCGGCCGCCTCGGCGACCTGGTCGAGCAGCTCCGCCTCGCGCGAGATGGGCGGCGGGGCGTGAGCAACATGGGTGAGAGAAAAGCTCGGGGGGGTCACCTCGAGCCCTCAGCATCCTCACCCTCCTCCTCCTCCTCCTCCTCCTCCTCCTCCTCCTCCTCCTCCTCCTCCTCCTCCTCCTCCCTCCCCCTCCTCCTCCTCCTCCTCCTCCTCCTCCTCCTCCTCCTCCTCCTCCTCCTCCTCCTCAGCCTCCTCCTCGTCCTCCTCCTTTTCCTCCTCCTCCTCCTCCTCCTCCTCCTCCTCCTCCTCCTCCTCCCCCCCCTCGCCCTCATCCTCCCCTCCTCCTCCCCCCACCTCCTTCCCCCTCCATTTACCGGCCTCAGTTTTGTGAGGATGTGTCAGGCGAAATCGCGATTTACCCGCGATTTACCTGCGATTTACCCGCGATTTACCCGCGATTTACCCGCGATTTACCCTCGATGCACCCGCGATTTACCTTCGATTTACCTGCGGTGCACTCTCGATGTGCCCGCCCTGTTTCCGAGGGTTTACCCGCGATCTACCCGCAGTTTCACAGCCTGTCCAGTGCGTTTCTATAAGGGAGGGGGATGGGGATGGAGGAGGAGGAGGAGGAGGGGGAGGAGGAAGAGGAGGAGGAGGAGGAGGAAGGAAGCGGAGATGGAGGAGGAGAAGTCCAGGCTGATCGCTGACACTGTTCGGCCCAGGCCTTGAGTGGCCTTCCTGGAACTCCTGGGCGCACCATGGGCCGACGATAAGGATCGATGGGGTGATGATGACGATGCTGATGATAATGCTGGTGATGATGATGATGATGACGATGATAAGGTTGGTGGTAATGATAATGATGATGATGCTGCTGATGATGATGATGATGAGTATGATGATGAGTATGAGGATGATGATGATGATGATGATTCTGATTCTGATGATGATGATGATATTTTCGCTACCTCGTTGACCATTAGCTGGAGTCGGACGGCGGCGCGATGGTCGGGAAGTCCGCCTCGGCCGCCTGCATCTTGTTCTTCTTCTTCGGCGTGCTCGGGTGCTCAGCTGCAGGCGACGGCGCTGGTGCAGCTGATGGCGCTGCTGTTGGAGCTGATGGCGCTGCTGGTGGAGCTGATGGCGCCGCTGACGACGCCGCCGACGACGCCGCTGGCGATGGCGTCGCGCAGGCTGGGCGCTTGGCCGCGGGAGCGGCAACTGCTGCTGGGCGCTTGCGACGAAGGTCAGCAGCCTGGCGCCTGATGGACTCCATCCAGATCTTGGTCTTCACCGCCTTCTCCTTCAAGACCCCATTCTTGTCGATGTCGCCCTTGGCGAGCTTCTCGGCGAGAGCTGAGCACCACTTGCACGCCGCGATCTCCTTGCTGACGAGGTCCTTCTCGTCGAACGCCTCCACGTTGATCTGGCACACCTGCGGCTGGCCCTGCCACGCGACGCAGACGAGGCGCTCCCTGGGCTTGCCTGGAGGCTGGTTCCAGCGAAGCCGCACCGACACCGTCTCGCCATCCTTGTTCTTGCCGCTGAAGCAGTACTCCGCGAGATACTTTTGGCTCTGGCTCGGGCCCGCCGTCGCAGCGCTGCTCACCGCCTGGTACGTGGACGCCACTGTCTCCGGCACTTCCCACATCGTACCGCCCTGCCAGAGTGCCACCATGGGGTCGGTTGGCGACGTCCCTGGGGCCATCTCCTTGCAGTAATCGGGGTAGTCGCTCTTCTTGCAGCCCAACGCCTGTCGATGCGCCAAGCGGCACTCGTTGTCGTAGTGGAAGGTGAACTCGCTGAGCGAAGCTGCGCTCGGATCCGCCACTCCAGGTCGCTTCATCAGAGACGACGGCCTCTTCTTGAGCTGGGTCTCCGCGCGAACCTCCTCCTCCTCATCTTCTTCTGCGCCTTGTTCTTCATCATCTTCCTCATGGCACTCTTCCTCCTCGCCGTCTTCATCACATTCCTCCCCTTCGCCTTCTTCGCCCTCCCCGCCATCTGCGGGCTCGTCGAGCTCCTCATCGCCGACCTGCTTCGCAGGAAAGTTGAGGGCTCTGAACCACTTCGGGCCGCCGTTGTCGCGCGTGCGGCACTGCCGAACGTGTCGTAGCATGTGCCGCACCCTGCCCTGCATCTCCTGCGCCCAGTCAGACATTTCCTTTCTCTTCGAGAACTCAAAAGGTGCCGACGGCGATGTCACTATCGACTTCAGCGCCGAGACCATGTCGGGCTTCGAGATCGCGCCACTCGTCTCCGCCTTAAACTTTAAAAAAAAAAAAAAAACAAAAAAAAAAAAAAAAAAAAAAAAAAAAAAAAAAAAAAAAAAAAAAAAAAAAAAAAACACACACACACACGAGGGATCGAGGAGAGGCAGGGGGCGACGGGAGAGGGCGAGGGGAAGAGGAGGTGGAGAGATAGTAGAGGGAGGGCGGGAGGACGAGGAGGAGAAGAATAATGTGGAGGCATGTAGGACTAGGCGTAAGGGATGAAGGGGAGGACAGGGGGGTTGAGGAGGGGGGAGGGAGGGGAGGTGATGAGAGGAGGACGAGGATGCCTCCAGCAGCGCTCGAATCATCTTCTGATTCGCCTGGATCTTCTGCTTCCGCACGCCGCCGTCCCTCGAGTAAGTCAAGAAGGTTGCCGTCGTCACGAATGGTTTGAGCGCAGCCGCCACATGCTCAGCTGTTGTGGATGGCGCCTCGCTCGCAAGCGACGACATCCGAGCTATTTCGGATGTCAGCTTGCTTGGACCAAAATGGTCTACGGTGAAATTGGTTCCGACGGTGGCCGACGTAAGTGATATTTGGGCCCTCATTGGGTCCTCATTGGCTCTCATTGGGCCCTCATTGTGCCCTCGTTGGGCCCTCATTGGGTCCTGGTCCTCATTGGGTCCGCATTGGGCCCTCATTGGGTCCTGGTCCTCATTGGGTCCTCATTGGGTCCTCATTTGGCCCTCATTGGGTCCTCATTTGGTCCTCATTGGGTCCTCATTGGGCCCTCATTGGGTCCTCATTGGGTCCTCATTGGGTTCTCATTGGGTCCTGGTCCTCATTGGGTCCACATTGGGCCCTCATTGGGTCCTGGTCCTCATTGGGTCCTCATTGGTTTACATTGGGCCCTCATTGGGTCCTGGTCCTCATTGGGTCCTCATATTGGGTCCTCATTGGGTCCTCATTGGGCCCTCATTGGGTCCTCATTGGGTTCTCATTGGGTCCTCATTGGGCCCTCATTGTGTCCTCATTGGGTCCTCATTGGGTCCTCATTGGGCCCTCATTGGGTCCTCATTGGGTCCTCATTGGGTCCTCATTGGGTCCTGGTCCTCATTGGGTCCTCATTGGGTTCTCATTGGGTCCTGGTCCTCATTGGGTCCACATTGGGCCCTCATTGGGTCCTGGTCCTCATTGGGTCCTCATTGGGTCCTCATTGGTCCACATTGGGCCCTCATTGGGTCCTGGTCCTCATTGGGTCCTCATTGGGTCCTCATTGGGCCCTCATTGAGTCCTCATTGGGTCCTCATTGGGTTCTCATTGGGTCCTCATTGGGCCCCCATTGGGTCCTCATTGGGTCCTCATTGGGTCCTCATTGAGCCCTCATTGGGTCCTCATTGGGTCCTCATTGGGTCCTCATTGGGTCCTGGTCCTCATTGGGTCCACATTGGGTCCTCATTGGGTCCTAGTCCTCATTGGGTCCTCATTGGGTCCTCATTGGGTCCTCATTGGGTCCTCATTGGGTCTTCATTGGGTCCTCATTGGGCCCTCATTGGGTCCTCATCGGGTCCTCATTGGGTCCTCATTGGGCCCCCATTGGGTCCTCATTGGGTCCTCATTGGGTCCTCATTGGGTCCTGGTCCTCATTGGGTCCACATTGGGTCCTCATTGGGTCCTGGTCCTCATTGGGTCCTCATTGGGTCCTCATTGGGCCCTCGTTGGGTCCTCATTGGGCCCTCATTGGGTCCTCATTGGGTCCTCATTGGGTCCTCATTGGGCCCTCATTGGGTCCTGGTCCTCATTGGGTCCTCATTGGGTCCTCATTGGGTCCTCATTGGGTCCTGGTCCTCAGTGGGTCTTCATTGGGTCCTCATTGGGGCCTCATTGGGTCCTCATTTACACACCGGGTAGGAGAGGGAGGTCGGAAGCGGCCCGCCTGAGCCTCGTCGTCGTTGTCCCCGAGGGGCTGCGTGGCGGGGGTCTCCTCGACGGGCTGCGGGGGCTGCGAGGGCTCGGCCAACGTCTTCGGGGAGTCCTCGACCTCGATCGGCAGCGGCTCCCTCGCGGCATCGATGGGCAACGAATCGCCCATGCCAGTCCGCTGTCGGTCCTCGGGCCACGTGCCTGGCATCGTCGAGGCCTTCTGGGAGGGGGGGGGGGGGGGTCCAGAAATCGCCAACTGCGGGATGGCAGCTAGGTTGAAAGCGGACCAGTGTTCCGAGGGCCTCCGATGGGGCGCCGAACAGAAGTCCAGTCACTAGTTGGTGAGATGGCACCAGAGGACGGGGAGGAGGAGGATGAACAGGAGGAGGAGGGGGAGGAGGAGGAAGAAAAGGAATAAGGAGGCAGAAGGAGAAGAAGAAGGCAGGGAAGAAAGAGGGCACGGACAAACACCCTCATCTTCTTAACACCTGTCCTGAGCCTCCGCTGCAGCCGCCGCGGCCCTCGCGGCGCAGCGCGCCTCGGAAGCCCTCAGCGTCAATGGCGGCGCCATCTGGGGCTGGACGCTCTGAAAACTCACTGCGAGCACGCCGAATGCTCGCGCCCCGATGGCTGCGAGCGCGGAGGCGCAGAATGCTGAAAACATTGCGATGCATGAACGCCCACCGCCCGCGACGCGGGCAAACGGCAGGCGTGCCGAGACGAAATCGCAGACATGTCGCGGGCAAGTCGCGGGCAAGTCGCTATCGTATACTAGCCGTTAGTTGATTTTATGCTAAGGGACGTATCACAAGTATTGAAAACCATATGTTGTTGTATGTCGTTGTACAACTATTAGAAATCAGCTAAAACTGAAACTATTGAAACTAATTGAAACTATTCGAAACTTTTGAAATTATTTTCAGCTTCGTTTTTAGTTTTTTTTGGTTTCAGTTTTTTTTTTTTTTTTAAAATAAAAAAAAAAAAAAAAAAAAAAAAAAAAAAAAAACCTCTGGGTCCGCCAGCGCGAGCACCGGCGGGCGCGCGTCGCGGCATCGCCAGGGCCGCGCGCGGGCGATGTCCCGTGCCAGTACGTCTCGCCACCAGCGCAGCGCGTCGCTCGCGTGTCCCGCGAGGCGGGGCAGGGAACCGCATGCCTGGTCGAAGACTGGTCGCGCCATCGAGCGCCCGGCGCGCTCGAACACGTGGCAGCATGCCCACGACAGGCGACCCGCCACGTTCGACGCCTCGCCGGCCGCGAGCGCGCCTGACCTCAAGGCGCCGTCGATGACGGCAATCCACAGCTTTACTTTATCGTCGTCGGGCTTGACGTGGAAGCCCGATGCCGACGACCGGACGCGCGGCCCCAGGATCACGATCGACGGGCCCCACGCCATTTTTCGGTCCTGCATGGCGCTGGGCCCGAGGAGAGCGCGCACCAGCCTCGCAAAGCACTTGTCGGCGTGCTCCGCGAGGCCCTTCCTCTCGACCGAGAAGAAGTCGTCAACGTAGCGCAACGCTGGGAGCCACAGCAGCTTGCGCGCCGCGGCCGCCAGGAAGGCGCCCGCCCGCTCCCACCCGCGCGCGCAGGCCAGGCACCCGAAGGGCAGCGCGATGCGCTGGGCGGCCATGACACGCCCGCGCAGGCGGTAGATTACCCATGCCCATGCGACCGCGCGGTGCCTAGGCAGGACCGGCACGCGCCTGAAGGCGGAGTCCACGTCCGCTATCCAAAATTCGAGCTCAATCGAAATCTGCGCGCGCACGGGATTGACGCGCCGCTGCAGGCTGGATTGCGCGCGGCGCACCTCCTCGTGAAAGGCACTTGCCAGTGCAACCAACTGGTCTATCGCGTCGTGGCGCCATTTTTCCTCCACGCTGGCAGCGCCGTTGACCCTCGCGCGAGAATAGTCGTCGACGCATCGCACCTGCGCTGCGGCGCGCGGGCGCGGCCGACGCCAGGCCGCGCAGCGCGCAAGCCTTTGGGGGGCCGTCTTCTTGTTCCCCTGCACTACTGAGAAACGAGGTGCCAAAATCTTGTCGCGCAGTGGAGCTCAAGTTTTTATTAGTCCACATAACGCGCGTTATGTGGCTGGGTGGGTGGGTGGGGTCGCTGGCACATAACATAACACAGCCGCGCCCGGCCGCTCGAATGGCTGTATGCACACATTCTGACGCAGCAGCGCATGCGCGCACCACATCGCGCGTGTACACCACAGTGCATGGCGCATGGCAGTGATCACGTAAACCACAGAAACTGCGTATACGACTGTAAACGCTCCATGCCACAAAGTTTTTGTTCACGCCCTGTGCTGCGCCCACAGCAGAACGTTCCGCGTGCACAACGCAGTCGCGCCTGGCCGCTCGAATGCTGATTGTGCTGGAAGGACTGCCCTTTGTTGCTATTGGTCATAGCACTCATGCAACGAAAGGGCCTAGCAGCTGCGAGTGCTACACAGCGCCGCAATGCCCACGAACACCACGCATGCTGATGCAGCAACCTACGCGTGCACAACATCGTCAGCGTACGTCGCAACGCACGGGTGCACAACAGTGCCTGTGTATACAGCTATCAACGTGCACACCACCTGTAGTGCGCCAGCGAAAAAATCGCTTGCGACCTGACAGCCACGACGCGCCTATGTCCAGCGCCACAATAGTTTGCGGTCCGATCAACGCGACGTGCCCGTAAACGGCACAATGCTTTTGACGAGCGCAGCGTCTGTGAAAACCACAGCGCTTGTGAACACCAGAGCGCCTGTCAACGTAGCGCCTGCGAACGCCACAGCGCCCGTGAATGCCGCATCGCCTGTGCACGCGACATAACCAGAAAACGCCACAACCCGTGTGAACGCCACAACGCCTGTGAACGCAGCGCGCGCGAGCACCGCAGAGCCTGGGGCCCAGCGGCAATGCGCGCGCACTTACAGTACAAGTAGCAGTGGTAATAGCAGTGGTAGTAGTAGTAGTAGTAGTAGTAGTAGTAGTAGTAGTAGTAGTAGTAGTAGTAGTAGTAGTAGTAGTAGTAGTAGTAGTAGTAGTAGTAGTAGTAGTAGTAGTAGTAGTAGTAGTAGTAGTAGTAGTAGTAGTAGTAGTAGTAGTAGTAGTAGTAGTAGTTAGTAGTAGTAGTAGTCGTAGTAGTAGTAGTAGTCGTAGTAGTAGTAGTAGTAGTAGTAAGTAGTCGTAGTCGTAGTAGTAGTAGTAGTAGTAGTAGTAGTAGTAGTAGTAGTAGTAGTAGTGTAGTCGTAGTAGTAGTAGTAGTAGAGCAGTAGTAGTCTAGTAGTAGTAGTAGTAGTAGTAGTAGGTAGTAGTAGTAGTAGTAGTAGTAGTAGTAGTAGTAGTAGTAGTAGTAGTAGTAGTAGTAGTAGTAGTAGTAGTAGTAGTAGTAGTAGTAGTAGTAGTAGTAGTAGTAGTAGTAGTAGTAGTAGTAGTAGTAGTAGTAGTAGTAGTAGTAGTAGTAGTAGTAGTAGTAGTAGTAGTAGTAGTAGTAGTAGTAGTAGTAGTAGTAGTAGTAGTAGTAGTAGTAGTAGTAGTAGTAGTAGTAGGGAGGGAGGGAGGAAGGGGAGGAGGGAGGAGGGAGGGAGCGACGGGAGGAGAGGGAGGGCGAAAAGCAACACCAGGACAGATTGCGAAGCTCCCCACAGACGAAGGGGGCCCCCGAAGACCCGTCGAGCCACAACGGCTTGAGCCATGTAAACGCAACAACTCGGAGGTCCGCGCGGGGTTCTTGCGTCGGCGCTGGGCCGCTTAGCGGTGCTTCCGGGGGAACGCGGTCCGGCGCCGTTCCAAGAAACTTGCGCGGACCTCCGAGCTGTTTCGTTTATGTCGTTTGGTTCTCTACGTAGGCACGCCCCGGCGGGCGACGCCTTCTTCTCCCGCCGCCGACGGGCGACGCCGTGCCTGGGCGCGCACACGCATATGAAAACTAATCTTGTTTGTTTATTTGGGTTGTTGTCGGCCTCTGGCAGCCTTCTCGTCGCCACAGCTAGTGCCACCTCGAAATTCAGGCCAGAACGCACGCCTGGATGTGCCCAGGGGCCCATTTGCGGAGAGCATGTCAATCGGGCGGCAAACGGATCGCTTTTCCCTCCGAGGGCTACGATGATCATCATGATTGCGGCGGCGATGAAAACGACGGCAACGATGATGCTCCGTGGAGAAGGTTGGGCGAATAGCACCAGCGTGACTGTCTGCGAGGCACGCCCGGGGAGCTCGCTCGCTCGGAGGGCTGAAAAATGCTGGAGGCCCACGTGCACGGATGGGCGAAAGTGCAAGGCCGTCGGCAGACACGGGGAGCTCGCCGACTCGGAAGGCTGAGAAATGCTGGTGGCCCACGTGCACGGATGGGCGAAAGTGCAAAGCCGTCGGCCTACTCAGGGAGCCCGATCGCTCGCTCGGAGGGCAGAGAAAAGCTGGAGGCCCACGTGCGCGGACGGGCGAAAATGCGAGGACGTCAGCCTAGCTGCGCACGCACCGAGCGGCGATATGCAGGGGCCCACAAGTCTGCGTACAAGTCTGCGTACAAGTCGAACGGCGTACAAGTCTGCGCACACGTCAACGATTCGGCTCACGAGGCGATCTGCAGGGGCTCGTCGTTGCTGCCGCGCAGACTCTTCTCCATGGCAAGGACCTTTGCATAGTCCCCACCCTTGGCACGTGCGAGGTCCAAGAATACATCGCGCTGACATTTGCGATCGCTGAAAGAATCTTTCAACGACAAGGTCAGCTTCTGATGGCCGTGGGCCTCCCGCCCGCCGCATGGCACTGACAGCCGCAGCAAGTGGAGCCCGAGGACGCCTTTCTTTGCAACCCTATCCATTCTGCACCCGGGCTTCCTGATCCTCCACGGGCTCCAGGACCTCCGCCGGGGCCGCAGCGGGCTGCGCCAGCCCCTGGACCTCCGTCGGGTCGGCCAAAGACGATTGAAATCCGGAAGAGGCCTCCGCCAGCAACTGAGCGATGACAGGGGCCCCGAGGTTGGCCGCCTGGGATACCGCCATCACAGGAACATTGCCTGGCGAGGTGCGGCCGCCACTTGCCGACGCCCGAAGCTCGATGGCATGCGCAGGCAAAGATGCACAGAACTGGTCGATGATGTCCGAGGGCATGGCGCGAGGCAGATGGTCCTTGAACGTCGCCTGTATGTCCGACAGCGTTGCGCACGCGACGCCCTGAAGCATCCCGCCTATGTCCAGGAGATCCCGCGGCGAGTAAGGGCTCGCGGGGGCCTCGTCCTCGATGTGCGCGCGCAAGAGGGCGTCGGTCTCAATCCAAGTAACGGCGACCGACTTTGGGCAGAAATGAAACAACGCATGCGCTCCAGTCTCGCGCACGTCTTTCACCTGGCGCTGATGCCGAATCTGCCGGTTGGCCCCGTCAAGGAGCTTGTGGATATGCTTGGCTGCCATGATGGCCCGTTCCACCCAAGTGATGTACTGCAGACGGGCATCGGCGAGGATGAAGGACTGCAAGCGGCCGATCGGCACGGGAATGCCCGACAGCCAGGCCGCGGTCGCCTCAGAACATGTGCGAGCAGCATGTCGATGCTGGTCATAATCCGCGAATGCCTGTTTTACCTGCGGACTGCCCGCTGCGGGGCGGCCCGTGCGCGGGCGGCGCGAGTCTCGCGGCGCAGGGTGAAGGAGCGGCGGGCAGTGCCCGCCGCCCCTTCACCCCAGGGCGCGGGGCTCGGCCACCCGCCCACGGGGCCTTCCCTCGGCGGACAGAAGCGCCTTCGTGGCATTGCTGTGGATGTCGCTAGAGCCGAGGAGAAAGCGCCTCAAGTCTAATGAGGCGTTGATGTCGTCCACCGCCCTGGACAAGCGGGAATGGTGATCATCTGCAAAGGTCTCGTTCGCCACTGGCGGCCGATCTCCTCGGGAGGCGGCTCGGCCACAATCCGAGCGCGGATCCTGTTGAACTGTACGAAGCCATCAGGGAGACGCGCAACTGGGGGGGCCTTGAGAATGAGTTCCTTGCCAAGGTGTGCCTCGGAGAGGGCAGGAATCAATGCCAGGGCGCGTTCTGGCTGCTCTGCCCGTGCCTCGAGGGCGAACGGGCCAGGCGCCTCGGGCCGCTGCGCCGATGCTGCCGAAGGGCCCTGGGCAGGCACGATCGCCTCGTCGTCCGAAATCAATGCGGCCGGCGCGGCGGCCCGGCACGGCGGCATGGCTGGGCGAGACCCGGAACTCCCCCCATCCGCCTCCGCGGGCACAGCGGGCGAAGGCCCCAAAAACGGGGGGCCGCCCAGGCTGGCGATCTCCTCCTGGACGCGCCGCCGCGCCTCTGCGAGCCACTGCGCCGCGAGAGCCTCTGGATCGACATCGCGACCGGATATTTCATTTCTCAACATTTTCTTGAAGTCTTTCTGGGATTGCACCTTCGGCTGGGGCTCTGCCAAGCGGGTGTACACGCGCTGTAGGAAATCCGCCGCCGTGTCACAAGGCACGAAATTGAGTGCCCTCAGGTCCTCACGAATGCCCGAGACGGCCCCGAGCGACCCACAACCCAAGCACGATGGCAGGATGGGCCGAAGGCCGCTAGATAGTAAGGAATTTCCTGCTCCCCGCGGTGGAATTGCAACCTGTCGAAGGACGCCTGGCGCGACAACAGTAAGCCCCGATTGAAAACCTGCATCACAAGTATGAGCAGGCCCCACATCACCACACAGCTGAGGCTCGCTGCAAAAAGTGTCGAAACAGCTGCTGGAAGCCAGAATAGCGTCGACGGCCAGAGTGCGAGGTCAGGAGCTCCATCACGGGCTGGTGGGCGCTATGGGGGGGAAGCCCAGGAGGCACCAAGAAGACTCAGGGGGCCCACGGAAATCCCAGGAGGTCCCAGGAAGGCCCAGGAGACCCCAGGAGGCCCAGGCAAGCTCGATAGGAGCCTCGATCCCTGGGAACACGTACGAGGTCCAGGCAGGTTCGATTGGAGGTTCGACACCTTGGAGAACGTGGGAGGCCCAAGGGGATTCGATAGGACACTCCATCCCTGGCAAACCGTACGAAGCCCGAGGAGGCTCGATAGGAGCCTCGATCCTTGCGGGGTGGGGCCTCCTGTGACCTCAGGCCAACAGTATTTCCATAATCGTGGTTCGATTGATTTCGTCTCCGCCATGCAAGGCACGCTCCTAGATGATACGTTTCTGGCGTATCAGGAGGGCCCCAGGAAAGCCTCAAGCGGCCCCCAGAGATGTGCAACGGCCGTTACACATCTCAGGGGTCATTGTGGGGCCGTCTCGGGGCCCGCCCGGGGCCCTCTTGGGGCCGCATTGGGCCCTGATGAGCCCCCTGCGCCGTCTGGAAGGGGCCCAAGAAGGCCTCCAGAGGGCCCCGAGAGGGTCCCAGGAGGCCCCCAGAGATGTGCAACGGCCGCTGCACATCTCAAGGGTCGTCTTGGGGCCCGTTCGGGGCGCTCTTGGGGCCATCTTGGAGCTCTCTTGAGCCCCCTGCGGGCTTCCTGAGCCGTCTGGGAGGGGCCCAAGTAGGCCCCAGGAGGGCCGCGAGAGGGTTCCAAGAGGCCCCCAGAGATGTGCAACGGCCGCTGCACATCTCAAGGGTTGTCTTGGGGCCATCTTGGGGCCCGTTCGAGGCCCTTTTGAGGCCATCTTGGAACCCTCTTGAGCCTCTTGGGACTCGCCACGGGACGCTCCGCGGAACGTGCCAGGCAACACGCCAGGCTGCCATGCTAAGGGTATCGATATTGATGTACCGTGCCGAGGGCTGTGCTGTGCCTGGGCGACCTGGACACGTGAAAACACGCGTTTCGCTCAAGACGTTCTCAGCACATCCTCATGCTAGACATCCGCCTGGGCAACCTGGACACGTGCACACAAGCGTCTCGATCGAGATTTCCTCGACACATCCTCATGCTAGACATCCGCCTGGGCGACCTGGACACGTTAAAACTAGCCTCTGGGTCGAGACATCCTCAACAAATCCTCATGCTAGACATCTAACTGGGCAACCTGGAGGCGTGAAAACCAAGCGTCTCGCTCGAGACATCCTCAAGACCTGGGCACGTGAAAACAAGCATTTCACTTGTTGTTGTCTTGTTTTGACTTCTTTTTTTTTGCCGCACTGTCTGGCAACCAGGGAGCAAATCAGTTACCAGACGGCGAAGCAGTCGACGCGCCAAATGCGCGCCAACCGCGAGCTGCGCCAAACGCGCGTTGAGGATGTAAACGCGGAGTTGTGGACGTTGATGAAGGTACTTGCTCACTCCAGAAGATGGGATGTATGGATATATACGTCTTAGGTGTTATTGTTTCGGTTGGAGTTGGAGCAACACGCAGCAGACAATGTCTGCGGTGCGAACGGCAATGGGCCCCCCTGCTGTATGCGGGTGTATCCCACTGTCGCCTCACACTTCTGCAAGCCTACATTCCCTGGGTCGGCTGCCACGGACCGCCGTCACGGCGCACTGTCTGCAGTGCGAGCGGGAATCATGCCCCCTGCTATTTGCGGGTGCATGCCGCTCTGCCCTCACAACTCGCGCAGCAAAGTTACGCGCTAACTCATTACACCAAATGGCGATGATGAGAAGGCAGCGGAGGCGCAATGCCACGAAAAGAAAGGAGAGAATTGAAGAATTGTGGGGACTCTGGGGGCATTCATTGCCGTGTTGGTGCTATCTTGGGGTGTGTGTGTGTGTTTGGGTGTTTGGGTGTGTGTGTGTGTGTGAACAAAGAAAATGACGCCCGGGCCCCACATTTGCGGTCCCCAGAGGGTGGATGGATCAACAATATTGATCCGCCGACATTTTTTAATCTTAATGGTTACCAATGTTCTAATTGATCCACTAGAACGTAACATTATCAATTATGGTGTCATACTGATCCATCATATTCAAGATGGTTCCGCTGTGTTTGGTTTAAACATGAAAAAACGCCAACCGCCTTATATATCATTCATCGTGCTTGTATCCAACTTTAGATGATGTTAGGATGTCTCAGGTCGTTACGTAGCTGACATGTGTATAACGCAGGCGCGTGCGTCTGCGTAACCGCACGTCCAAGATGGTCCAAGATGGCCCCGATACGGCAAAACCTCCAAGACAGCGCTTGTTTGTCGTTGCCGTTGTCTCGCTTGGGCCCGAGGGCCGCCAGGGAGACCCAGGGCCCCCCAGTCGGCTAGTGGATCGAAAACCGATGGGTGCAAATGTTTGCTCGTGGAGGCTGCCCCCAGGAATCACAAGCTCTTGCCGCCGCCGTTTCATATCGAGCCAGATGATTCGGCGGGAGCAGATCCCCGCCAACTTTTGGCAGACACTGTTGGGACAGCGGTTCGCCCAACCTTCCTCCTCGAGTCAGACAGGTGGAGGAACGATGTCCGCCGAGCCGCTCCCCTCGGCGCCCAGCTCCAGCGCTGGCGTGAGCTCGGATGGCGCCGGACGTCGCGCCCGTTTCTCCACGAAGACCACCCCCGCCTCGGACGCCGAGCAGCAGGAGGATGGGTTCGGCAACCAAGAGTGGGCTGAAACGGGTAGCCAGCGCGAGCCAGCGCTGGCGGGGGCAGCCAGCGCGAGCCAGGTGCAGCCCCAGCCGGTTGGCGCAGATGCGGCGGTGAGCAGCGAGGAAGTGGCGCCAGCGGCGGCGGGCGGCGAGGCAGAGACGCCAGTGGCGGCAGGCGGCGACGGAGAGGCACAGGAGGCGGCGGGCGGCGAGGACGAGCCACAGGAGGCGCTCGCCGAGGAGCCCAAGGAAGAGCTCCACGCAGGCGCGGCGGGAGAGGCGGCGGCAGAGGTGCGCGCGCTCGACGCAGAGCAAGGGAAGAAGAGGACGGCCGCCGAGGCCGAGATCGACGAGCCGAATATGGAGGAGCCGCTGGGCACCCGCACTCGCAGGCTGCCCCGCCGCATGGGCAACGAGAACACCCAGGCGCCCGAGATGATGCTCGATGGCGGCAGCGGGCAGGAGGAGGCAGCAGCGGCGATTGGCTTCACCAACAGCGGCGACAGTCTCGTGATCAGTTCGCAGGACTCTGTTGACGACGACAACTTCAAGGATAGCCTCGAGAGCGCGCTGCGGGTGTCTCAAGCGCAGGCTGCTGAAGCCAAGAGAATCGAGGAGGCGAGGGCCGCGGAGGAGGAACGCGAGCTTCGGCTCGCCATGGCGGCGTCGCAGGATCAGCTGCACCTGGGCGCTGCGAAGAGGCGTGGCGAGAGCCCACCGCGCCGCGATCCACAGGCTGCTTCTTCTGGCGACCCGTGCGGGTCGATGCACGCGCTGCAGGCGGCGGCGCAGGCGGCGGGGGCTTCGTCGGCTGGGTCCTCGGCGGGACCTTCGGCGGCTTCTGCGGCTGGGTCATCGGCGGGAGCTTCGGCCGCAGCATCCACAGCGGGGGCTTCAGGTCCGAGCGGAGGCCAGGGCAAGGGTAGAACCTTGCATGCTTGTGACGTTGACAGTGGCGGCGATGGTAGTGGGAAGATCAGGGAGAGGATGAGGAAGACGAGGACGACGAGGATGACGACGGCGACGACGATGGTGACGCGCCGATGATGGCGATGACGGCTCGACGGCGTCGGAACCCCATGGCATCTTCCATGTGACCCCCCCCTGTGGCGGCGCGACGCCTAGGATCCATGGTAATCCACCGCCCCCTATCGGGAACGTTGCAGCCTGTGATATGATACCCAATGGCTGAGGAGGAGGAGGGTGAGGATGAGGAATGACAAGGATAGGAGGAGGTGGTGGAGGAGGAGGGGGAGGAGAGATGGTAGCAACAATGATGACACGGGGGGTGCATCGTCGGAGCGCATCCGAACTCATATGGAAAATCATACGCATATGAGTTTCCATATGAGTACTGATGTGCGAGCTCGGGGCGCAATACGATGACGAGGGATGATGCGCGCCGCCCCTCCCCGCAGGCGACTTCATGACGCCGCCGAAGGCTTCGCGGAAGAAGGCTGCGGGCAAGATGAAAAAAAACTGCTGAATGACGTGGGGGGCCTGTTGCTCCTTTATTTGTGCTTTCTTGTTCGGTTCTCTTTCGAATCCAACTGGGGATGCGCCTAAGCAGCTGTCTCCTCCATCTCCTCGTTATCCTCATCGTCCTCCTCCTTCCTCCTCTCCGTCTCACCTTCCCTCATCATCACTCGCCAACTTGCAACGTGATGAGGATGATGAGGAACAGGAGGATAAGGGCGAGGAGGTGGCGGAAGATAAGGAGGATGGGGATTTGGAAGAGGATGCGGATGAGGAGCAGCATGGAGGGCATGAGGAGGAACAGGGAGGGCGCGGGATGGTGGGGAGGAGCACGAGGGGGTGGAATGAACATGAGGTGCCCCGACGCACAGTGCTGGCCGTGCTGCTTTTCTTTTGGCTCGAAAGGTTTCGAGTATACGCAAATTCGTTGCCCGAGATGAGCGCTGCGACGAAGCTCGCCCAGGCGTGGTCGCATCGCATCCAAGAGGCAGCGTGGCACATCGCATCGAACATAGCCCGACCACCACCGACGCAACTGAGCTGCATCGGTGACGGTAAGGTTATGGATGCGGATGCGCTTGCATCCGAAAGGCAACCGATGTGAAGTACAGTGCAGAATGGACCCATAAGTCGACCCTCGATCTCACGTTGCTGAGGCAGCACGTCGAGCTCCTGAAAGACACGATGTCGATTCTGTTTAAAGAAGAGGCCGGTTTGAGACCATCCCTGGCGAAGGAGCGAGGGGTCGAGGGGCCGGACCGAGGGGGCAGCTGGGCGGCGTGTCACGGGGCCCTCTAGGGCCCAATGTTGCACCCCAAAGGAGGCGGCCACGTTGACGGCCCAGAAGCACGAGAAAAACTGGCACTTGGAGAAGTCGCTCCACGACTGGGCGACGGACACGGCGAACGCCATGCGGAATATGGTCCGACACGTCAACCAGGGAGTCTTGAAGACACGCGCTCGGGATGTGAATTCATTGCCTCTCGTGGGGGAGGGGAGGGGAGATATGGCGACAGCCGTCGATAATGAGCGCCAGCGTCTGGTTGCTGTCGACAGCTTGACCCGAATCGAACCTCCCCTTCCCGACAAGATGCATGAACGATTGGCGACCATGCGTGAGGAAGAGAAAATGGGAAATGGGCCAAGCAGTTCCTCGCCGATGGAGATGAGCCGTGGGGCGAGGAGCGACAACTCCTGAAATGGATTTCATTCGGTTTGTTTGTTTGAGGGGAATGGTGTCTGACGCGTTGATGGTTGCAGTCCAGCGCAACCATCACCGCGATCGTTCTCGGGAAACTCCCATCGGCATCTTGGCCCAAAGGAGAACGAGGGGGGCGACGAGGCCGACCCGAGCGACGACGTCGACTCGGGCGACGACGACGACAGCCCTGGCGTCATGTCGAAGCCTGCTGCTGCCTCCCCACACGTGGCGAAGCGACCCGCGGCTTCGGACCTGGCGGCTGCTGGCGCTGCCGCCCCGACCATGGGCAACCTCGGCATTCTCGAAGAGATCGAACCGTGGGCTCTCGGTTGGAACGACGCCATGAAGGTCGGTGGCCCAACCACCTTCGCACGCACATGGAGGCGGGGGCAGGGGGGGGAGGAGGAGCAGGAGGAGGAGGCGGAGGAGGAGGAACATACCTCAGGAGAAACATGAGAGAGGAGGGTGCGATGAGGAGGGGGGGGGGGGGGGGGGGGGGGGGGGAGGAGGAGGAGGAGGAGGAGGAACCTAAGACAGATAGCTGATTAACAAGAGCGGACGAAACGAATGAAACATCAAAGGGCACGGGGAGCACGCGCAGTTCCTCGCTCGCCTTCCCCCCCACCCAGCACGCCCGAGCCCTTCCCCATATTCTCGGCCCGATTTCTCCTCCAACCTCACCGCCCATGCTGGGCCCCCCTTGGCATCCCCCGCGTCGTCCCCTCCCATTTTTGTTGGTGGGCCAGCCGGGCAGCCTGGCGATTTCGCGCGGGGCCCCCGCCAGTTCCTGACTTCGCCCGAGCAAAAGTTCAGGATGGGGATGTGGTGGCCGAGTGGCCTGGCGGCTTCAAGTGGAAGGTGAAGGGCGCGTCTCCAGCGGACGCTGCCGACGCGGCCCAGGTCGGCGTCTCCAAGCGCATCTTCTGGCGCGGCGAGACCAGCTCTGGCAGGATCGTCGCCAAAGTGTTCAACAAGGGCGCTGCTAGCTGGATTCAGGTCCTCGAGGGTTCGGCCCAGCTGACGCAGCTGATTGGCTTCGACATGGACAAGCTTCCGCTGGCGAAGGCGCTCATCTCGGAGTTGCTCGAGCAGTACATCAAGAATGCCATCGACAAGACTGGCGTAGAGTTGGTCAAGGCGAAGTGGATTTGCCAGCGCGGCGCGGCCAAGGCCAAGGCTAAGGCCATGGCGAGGGCGCGGAAGGCGGAGAACGGCGACGACGAGGACGACGAGGACAAGCCCAAGAAGAAGCAGAGGAAGACCGCCTCGGATGACGACAGTCACGGAAAAGATGGCCAGGGCGATAGCGACGACCAGCCGCGCCAGGTCGACGACGATGAGGACGATGGCGAGGGCGAGGACGAGGAGCCAGATGCACCCTTCATGAAGAGGCCCGCGGCGATGGGGGGCCCTCGACCTGCGACGAGATTGCAGAGGCCGCTGATGAGAAGGAGGACGGCTGCAGCTCCGTCGCCGCGGCGGCAAGCCCCGCGAAGCGGCCAGCAGCTGCCTACGCCGAGCCCGTCGCAGAGCCCGACGCCGAGCCCGCCAAGCCACAGCAGGGCATCCCGCCGACGAGCATCGAGAAGATCACGCCGCAGAAGAGCATCGAGAAGATCACGCCGCAGCATGGCGTCAGCACGCTGCCGACGGACATCAGCGCGCCGCAGACCGCCAGCGCAGCAGCTGGCACAAGCGCTGCGAGCTCGGCGAACTCGAGCTCGGGAGGCTTCATCAAGCCTGATGCGCTTCCAGATGATATCTGGTGAGTTGTGTCTGACAAAACCATCGTTCGCCCTCGGGTCAGGGCTTAGGCGCAACCCACATGTTGAACGAACAGATCATGAAAGTCATACGTGGAAACATACGCGTATGAATTCGCGTATGAGTTCACTCCTGTGCTTCCGCATCCGCCTCCTCCTCCTCCGGCCCCCCCTCCTCCTCGCCCTCCACCTATCCAACTCCACCGCCCCTCCGCCCCGTCTCCCTCCCCCTCGCGCCTCTGACCGCCCCCTCGCCCCCCAATCCCACCCCCTTTCGTGCCTATGCCAAGGGTCTAGCATCATGACCTTTCAACCATGCCCTTGCACCCCGTGCCACCGTATCCGAGACGATGTAACCGCTTAGATCCGATCGCCCTCCGACGAGGGCCCCTGGCGATTATGGGGGTCAGACGCGCAGAATAGCAGGGGGGGAGCAGATGGAGCAGACGAGAAGAGTAAGGATGAGGATGCGAGGGCATGCGTAGATAGGGGGGAGGAGGAGGAAGCCGACGGATGAGGATGCCGACTGATGAGGAGTATGATGCGGATGCGGATGATGATGATGATGAGGAGGAGGAGGAGGAGGACGAGGAGGATGGGAGGGGAGGTCGTGATGATCATTCAGGAATGATATGAATGACACGTAAAAGCGGCTCTTCAGGATGCCCTCCTCAAGCCAGACGGGAGCGTCGACGACGTCGGCGTCGATCGGTTGCTGAAGTCAGTGTACGAGCACCCCGATTTCTTCGCGCTCATGACGTTCAAGGGACGCTCGAACGTGGACGAGAGCATGAAAGAGCTCCTGGGCGACGCGTCGACCGATGGATTCCTGCAGACGCCCGAGAAGTGGGCCCCCCCTTGACGGACGAGGAGAAGCGGGACGCAGGCCAGGCGACGACGGAGCTCCAGCAGAACATCGACAAGAAGAACGCTGCCGAGCTGGAGTTCTGGGAGGGGGTCAAGCAGCAAGGCTGCCGCGTCGGCGCTGACTGCCGCAACAACCCAGTTGCGGGGCGATGGAGCCGCGCGCCGGCGTCAGATGGCGAGCTGCGCAAGATCTACAACGCTATCGCTGGCGAGCGCAAGAACGAGAAGAAGCTGGCCTTCCGCAAAGACTGGGCGGCGAAACAGTTCAAGCGCGTCGAAGACCCCGCGCGCCGTTTGGGAGGGGGGTCGCCAGAGGGGGGGTGGGGATGAGGGCGAGGAGGAGGAGGAGGATGGGGAGGAAGAGGAGGAGGCGGAGGGGGAGGATGATGAGGAGGAGGAGGATGAGGAGGGGGGCGAGGAGGAGGAGGAGGGGGGGAGGAGGAGGAGGAGGAAGCGGAAGGGGATGCGGGAGGACGAGGACGAGGGCGAGGACGATGACGAGGAGGACGATGAGGTGTGATATGAGGAACACAACGAGGAGGATGAGCCGCAGCAGCACCATGAGAGGGGTGGGGGAGCGGAGGGAGGAGATAGGGGGCGAAGCAGGAGGGGGATGAAGAAGGGGAACAGCACGAGGAGGTAACAGCAGGGACATGATCAGACAATCCAACCACCAGGAGGTCGCCAAACACGTCCGCAAGGTCGTTCGGAAGGACTGGACGAAGGGCAGGTACCTGCCGCTGAGCAGGATCGCGGTCGAGGAGGGCGGTGGCCCCCTCGGCTGGCAGCAGGCCAGGTAGATGATGGTGATCGTGATGATGGGGGGGGGGGGGGGGGGGGGAGGGGGGGGGGCTGGGTGGTGACGGGGGTGATGGCGATGATGAGGAGGATGAGGATGAGGAATTAGGAGGATAAGGTGTGTGTGTGTTGGTGTGTGTGTGTGTGTGTGTGTTGGGTGTGTGTGTGTGTGTGTGGGTGTGTGGTCTCCCTTGTGTGGTGTGTGTGTGTGTGTGTGTGTGTGTGTGTGTGTGTGTGTGTGTGTGTGTGTGTGTGTGTGTGGTGTGTGTGTGTGTGTGTGTGTGTGTGTGTGTGGTGTGTGTGTGTGGTGGGGGGGGGGTGTGGGGGGGGGGGGGGGGGAGGGGGGGGGAGGTGGGGAGGAGGAGGAGAAGGAGGAGGAGGAGGAGGGGGAAGAGTGGGGGGCGGAGGAAGAGAAGGAGGATGAGGGTGGATGGAGGATGGGCGGCGGAAGGATGAGGAGTGGGTGACGGAGGGGGAAGCGGAGGGGGAGCGATGAGGGGACGGAGGATGTGGAAGGAGACGATGGAAATATGGGCAGGAGGAAGATGAGCAGGTTGAGGAGAATGCAGACGAGGAAGATGAGCAGCATACGCAGACGGATGGCGGAGCCTGCCCTTAAGCCGCAGGGGCTGCGCTTGTTCACCAAGTGCTTGCAGTTCGGCCCCCCGTGGGTCATGTGGCACCCGATGACCGAGGTGCTGCGCGCGCTGTACATCGAAGTGGCCGCGCGCACAGATCGGCTCGATTGCTGGTCGGCGTGCGATCCATCGCCCATCGGAGCGAGGTCGGACCACGCGGCGTGGACCAGAGCGAGGGGGGCGGAGGAGGACGGGAGGGCGGTGAGGAAGGATGATGGGCGGGCGAAGCGGACGGGAAGGACGGATGCTGATCACGAGGTGGAGACGGGCACGGAGAAGGAAGATGAGACGGTGCAATTAGGAGGTGGAGGGGGGCGCGGGCGAGGGGGATAGGGTTTTCGAGTGATGAATCGAACCCGTGTCAACTGAGGGATTCTCGCACGTCTTCATGGACGCCTGGGAGCTGCACGAGGTCTGGAGCGAGTGCGAGACCGACGTGGCCCCGCACAAGCGCCACATGGCAATGCAGGACGCGCGCGCCCAGGACAATTGGATTAACCAACGAACAAACCACGGCGCGATGATAACTGAGCTTCGATGCGCCCGTGTCCTGGGGTAAACCGTGGAGCCTCGAAATGCGAGTCAGCGAGGTATCGTGCGTGCTCGCCCATGGGGCGTCCTGTTCCCCGGGGCGGCAGGACACCTTGCGGGCGGTCGCAATGACACCTCGCGCCCCCAATCAGGAGCCAGAGGCCGCGCGGCCGCGCGCCGAGGTGCAGACAGCGGCAGCTGCAGCGGCGGGCGCGCAGGGCGAGGCGCTCGCTGCGGCGCCAGCTGCGGCGCCCGCTGCGGCGCCAGCTGAGGCAGCCAGTGGCAAGGGCGGCAAGGCGACGGGCGCGCCCAAGAAGAAGGCGCGCAAGGGCGAGGGCGCCGACGGCGCCGAG
>CAUYUJ010017163.1:130000-160732 GCA_963575745.1 Prorocentrum cordatum | reverse complement strand
ATGCTATCTCTGGTGTCGACAAGTCTTCCGACTTTGCAATCACAGATCACACAGACTCGAGCTCGAGGCAGCGCTTAACTTCAAAGCTAAGCGGGCACCTGATCACTTGGTTCGTTCTGCAATTTAAAAAGGAGAGGGCGGCGGTGGGGCAGACGGTTGGCCAGGAAAAACTACGGATCGGTATTGACGGCGTGTTTCGGTCTTCAGCATATCATTAATCAGCAAGCTTATACAAATGAAACGCCCAGTCCATTTTCCGCCAGGCGTGCGAAGCGATGCTATCTCTGGTGTCGACAAGTCTTCCGACTTTGCAATCACAGATCACACAGACTCGAGCTCGAGGCAGCGCTTAACTTCAAAGCTAAGCGGGCACCAACTCTTTTTGCATAGAACGACTTCTCTCCAAAAACGCCACTGGCTTCAGCCGCACCAAATTGTCTGTACTCGCTGAACTTTCTTTTCTGCAAGCGCCAGCTGGAAGCAACGGACGATGCTAGTGCACAAATCAGCTGGGTAAGCTTCGGCCAAGAGCGTGTGAAAAATGCCGTCTGCATTTTTGCCCTGCAACTGATCATGAGGGCGGCCCGTGCGGGAGCAGATCCCGCGGGGGCCACGACAGAGGCGATGTAAAGGTTGGAGGTCCACATGATCGTATATGATGCGAGTGCGCTTTCGGCACGACTGGCCGAATTGACAAAAGTCTAACACGACAGAGCGGCATTTTCTTTGCAATCTCCTGAATTGAGACGTCAGCCAAATTCTAGACATGTGAGGATTCTCAATAGCTACTGGCACGCGCACGGCTTGGCACAAAGAAAATAGCGAGGCTGAACATTTCATGAGGGCGTTGCCGATCCTAACCTTCTCAGCGTCACGGGGCGCTAGGTCGGGCAACCCCATCACGTGCAGGTCACTTCGCAAGGGCGGAGGCCCTGGTCGAATGTCCCGTGCTCGGCTCCAGCTGTGGCAAGGGGTGCCCAGCCAGACGGCAGCAATCAGCCCGTTATTGACCCAGCCTCGCACCAGGCGCTGCGCCCGCTGGCGAGTGAGGTCATACTCCTCTCCCCAGCGGATGTCCCACTCGAAAATAGCATAGCCCAGAGCGCGCTGCCGCCGTCGCCAGGCCCGGCTGAAGTTGCCGGAGCCGCTGAACACCTCGAGCGCTACGGCCCCGCCCGCGCGGGCGGCAAAGGCCGGCAGTGCTCGCAGAGGATGTCGCCATTCTTCTTGGCGCGGACGATGGCGTGGTCGAGGAACGGCGGTGGCAACTTGATCAGCTGGTCGGCGACGCGGCCCCCTTTTCCGTACCCCGTCACCGAGCTGTCGCTTGCCCAGCGGCTGCGAGCCCTCACCTCCGCGATGCTGCGGCGGTAGCAGGCCAGGTCGACGGGCGCTCCGCCGTGCCGCAGCTGGTACAGGCCCGGCGGGCCCTCGAGGCCGAGCCGCTGGTCCGCCGTGCCGAACGCCTGCGCCAGCTGCACGTACCGCACCTGCGCCACGAGGTCCCTGTCGTTGACGCCGGCCTCGAACGGCTTCAGCACGTCCCCGATGAGGTGGCAGAACGGCAGGTCGCCCAGCACGCTCTCGTTGAAGGCGTTGTCCTTGCTGGGCGTCTCCTCCTCCATCGGAAACAGCACGAGCGACCACGCGGCGTGGCCGGCCGCCCGCGCCGGCGGCACCACCTGCCGCCCGGTCAGCGACATCAGCTCCGCGGGCTGCAGGCCGAACACGAAACTCACAAAGACGAGGCGGGCGGCGTGCAGGTCCTGGTTTGCCGCGAGCCTGTGTGCCACCGCGCAGGCGACCTCTTCCGGCAGCGGCAGCTGGCTCCGCGGCGACCCCAGCCGCCTCCACCCCCTCAGCGCCCGGCTGAACTGGGGCAGCCCAGCCACGGACAGGAGCCGCGGGTAGTAGTACAGCAGCCGCGCCTTGAGCCTTGTCCCCTCCAGCGCGTCGCTGCCGTCGAAGACAGCGGGGTAGGTCCACTCCACGGCTGCCTCGTCGTGGTCCTGAGCGGTCTCGAGGCGCAGGCCCAGGGTCTCGGAGAAGATCCTGAACTCCACGAGCGCCGACTGGTAGACCCGCTGGTCGTGGTCGCCCGCGCTCTCCCTCTCGAGCAGCGAGAGGCCCTCGCTGACTGCCGCCCGCTTGTCCACGGGGAAACTCGTTTGCCGGGCAGCGGCGCGCTCCCCCCTCGTGGCCAGCTCCTCGGGCCGAGGCTTGGCTTGTCTCGCCGCTGCCTTTGCCCGGGCCCGCCCATGGGGTGGGCGCGGTCGCGCACCAGCCTGTGACAGCGCCGCCGCTCGCCACAGGGTCGGCGGCTCGCCCTGGACGGGTCGCCGCTCCGCAGCCCCGCCCGGCCTCACCAGGCTGTCGGTCGCCAGGACCGCATCCCACGGGGCCGACGGGATCGGGGCACCTGCGAGTGGCCGCGGGAGGCCGGTCGTCATCCGGCTCAGGCAGACCTGGCGGAGGCCGAAAGCACCCAGGTTTGAGCCCAAATGGCTTCGGCTGATAGCGACGAGAAGGCTCGTCGGCCACATTCAACTCAGACCGAATCCACCGAACCCGAGGATACAGATCGGCCGCAAACACCGTCGCCGCCCACTGCCTGCACACTCTCATCAGGGCCACGCTCGACGATCGGCCCTTCTCAAGGGCCAGGACCTCGGACAACCCGTCGGTCAGAAAAAGGATCCGCTTGCCAAACTCGCTTAAACCCCGGCTCACATGCCGGACCCCCCAGACCAGAGCGCGCCCTTCCAAGATGGGCATCGCCTCCCGACGCTTCCAGCGACCGGCCGAAACGGTGGTCCAGGATCCCTGAAGGATTTCGGGCCCGATCTCCGGGACGGCCCCGCTCCGATCCACCTCGCCGAGGGCTTCCAGGTGCCGAGCCGTCCCGACGCGATCCAGGTCGTCCAGACCAGCCGCCGCGGCTAAGTTCAGCTCCTCCCGGAGCGAGGCGTCTCTCGGCCGAACGCGATCCTCGGCCCCTCGCGAGAAGCGCCACCGGTCCGACCACCGGCCAGCCTCTGCGATGGACTGAGGGTCACGCTCAGCCAAGCAAACACCACGACCCCAGGGGGAGGCGTCTGTACACCGCACCTTTGAGCTCCAAACGGCATCGAGGCGACGACGGAGGAGGGGGAGGAGACCTATTGCCCAACGAAGCTCCCTTCGCACGGCAGTCCACAACCTACGGCGAGTGTCGGCCCCCCGCTGACTGAAGGCGTACGCAGCAGAGAACACACACAGGGCCTCTGGCCGAATTCGAGCGGCGAACGTGAAATGTCCTATGATGGCCTCGAGGTCCCTGCCTGTAGCAAAGCCTTTCTCTAGGAGCCCCTCAATGCCGAGTCGGAGTCTCCACGCTCTGCGAGGGCTCACACGAACCTGAGGGCACTCGTCACTGAATTCCCATCCCAAGACGGACCCGCCGACTGAGCTCTCACGAGGATGCATGCTGAGCCCAGCGGCGGTCAGGGCGTCTAAAACGGAATCGGCCACAGCGTCGACCTCCTTGGCCTGGCGCCCGATGGCCGCGAAGTTGTCTACGCATTCAGTGTGAGCAAACCCCGAGCGGCCCAGTCGCACCCCGGGTTTCTTATCCGAGAGCTTGTTAGAGAGGGACACGCCGGGCTGCCGAAAGGCATGAAATTCATGAATTCGCTGGCACCACCACAAGGCGTGATTCCACCCCATCGGCACAACACGCAGGTGTGGGTACACGAGCTGGGTCGGGGAGACAGGGGCGCCGTCGAGCTCAACGACTCCGGCGAGCCCAGCGGTGACAGGGCGGAGACAGAAAAAGGGGACGAGCTCAGGAGGGAGGAGGAGGTGGTAAAAGGCATCCTGGATGTCGACCTGAGCAAGGCACACTGGGGGCCCCGGGTCAACTTCGAGGGACGCGAAAGATCCGCCTGTGGCAAGGTCGACAGAATCAGGAGATGCGAAGCACAAGTTAGACAACCGAGCGTCGACAATCAATCTTTGCTTGCCGTTCTTTTTCCAAACAGTAAACAAGCCTACTCGGGGCGATCCGTGCCGCCTCCACTCGAGCATGCCTGCGCCGTCAAGGGCCGCGAGGAGGCGCGCATGCCGGCGCGGCCTCCCCTGCAGCGAAGGATCGTAGTACGGGCGCTTCAAGGCCGACTCGGCCACCCGCGCCGCCGCCTCCGATGGAGGCAAGACTTTGTCTCTCAAAAAGGCATCGACTACCATTGGGCCCTCATCCCCGAGCAAAGTTGTCAGCGCTCGAGGACCGTCCCCACCAGCAGGCAGGGACAAGAGAGAAATGTCGAGCCGAGCGACAGACACCTTCTCGCCGGTGTAGCTGCGCTTGGCCAGGAGCTCCGCGAGGGCTCCCTGGCGAGTCAGGTCGGCGGGCGGCCATCCGAGCTCAGCTACCGCAGCCTGGATCATGCCCAAGCTGCGCTCCTGCCCGGCACTGGCCCGCTGTCCCTGAGGTTGCGGATCAGCAGACCCGCGGTCGAGCTCGTTCAGCGTGATCGCGCAGCAGCGAGCCCAGTCTTCGCAATGAGCTCGCTCCCCTCGGCGGCGCTGCCCCCGACGAGACTTTGGCTGACCGCCATCGTCGCTGCCCATGCTCGGCAGGCGGTAGTGAGGCAAGGGAAGAAGATCACGATTGACGACCCTGCCCTCGTGTGAGCCACGTACAAAGGCCGCGCTGGGGCTCATGTCCAGCGGCCCCCCTGCATACTCGCCATGGGATTGGGGGTTCCCACGGCGGCCCCATTCACTGGTCATGCTTGCCCGCGAGTCGCCGTCCCTCGCGGGCTTCCCTCATCTGCTTCCTGATGCCAGAGTCCCGCTCCAGCTCGGTGGCGAAGTAGGACAGCAGCTCCGGCGCCACCATCACCTCTCCGTCCTCGCGCGGCTTCCCGGAGAGGTCAGCCATCTCCTCCAGGCGCACGCCCTTGCCGCCCTTCCTGTCCTGATGCTTGCTGCCGTCCGCCTGCCAGCAGACCTCGTAGTAGAAGCACTCGATGAGCCGCATCCGTCGCTCGATGTACTCCGCCGCCGCCACGTTCACCACGTCATACTGGTCGGGGGTCCCCAAGCGCTCGATGGCCTTCGCCAGCGTCTCGTGCTCGGATACGGCCCACTGGTCCATCGCCAGCCTGCTGTCGGCTCGCCAGCGCCGACTCCAGCCCACGGGCCCCTCACTCCGACGGTCAAGGAACCTTGTGCACCACTCCGCCGTCTGCGGGCCCGACGAGGGCCAGTCCGTCTGCTTCACCTCGCTCACACCGCGCGTAACGTCGCGCCAGGGGCGGTGGCCGTCACCTCGAGAGTCCCTCTGCATCTTCAGCAGCCTCGCGTCATGATGGGCCTCCCTCGACCTGTACACCTCCACATCGCCGTCGCCGACGTCCCCCATCAGCACGGATACCCCCATCAGCACGATCACTCCCTTGCGGCCCGACACCATCTCCGACCCGCTGATCGCCTCGTCGTCCCCTCGATCCACGCTGCCTCCAGGGTACACCACGCTCGCGGCCGCCACCCAGCGCACCGTGTCGACCGTCACCGGCCGCACCGTCGGCCCCGCTGGCGGGCGGACGTCGCGGCTGACGCACGCGTGGCCCTGGAGCGCCGCCGGGCCCGGCCCACCGTCCTCGCCCTCGCCGGGAGCCCCCGGCGCGGGCGGCTGGGCCGGCACGTAAGCGGGCGCTCCCGCCGCCACACGGCCAGCGCCGCCGGCCTGGGCCGCGGCCGGCTTGGCGCCAGCGGCGCTCGCGGCCCCAGCGGCGCCTCCAGCTCCCCACACGGCGATGCCGTAACCGCGGCGCTGGTCCTCTAGCCCGGCGGCGTAGGCTCCCTCCTGCATCCGTTTGCGCAGCGTCTCCGCCGACGGGGGCTGATCGAAGTCATAGATCAGGTTCCGAGGTACCCTCTCCGGCACCTCGTTGTTCGGCCCCAGACATCGCACGGCCACGGCGTCGCTGAAGTCCCCGAGGTACATGTTACCATCCGGCGACAGGTCCTGCCGGCCTGGCGACTCGGCGACCTCCGCCTTGGACGTGCCCTGCGGGCTCTCGGGCGGCGGCGGGCACACCGGCGCCGCCGGCGCCTGGGGGCAGGCGCGGGCCTCCGCGGCCGGCACCGCCGGGCAGGTGACGCTCACCTGCGGGCGCGAGACCGCCGGCGCTGGCGGACACGTGCAAGTCGCCGCCGGCGGGCGGGGCGGCGATGCCGGGCACGGCGGCGACCGGCACCTCCCCAGCCGCGCGCCGCCCAGGCTGGCCACCCCCAGCACGGCGGCCCGGGCAAGCTGCCCCAGCATCAAGGGCCCCTGGCCCGTTTCCCCCCTGCCCCCCGGGGAGGGGGGGGCTCGAGCCAGGAAAAACTACGGATCGGTATTGACGGCGTGTTTCGGTCTTCAGCATATCATTAATCAGCATATATAATCAAATATTCTAATATATATATTATTATTATATATAAGTAATTATATATTATAATATATATATATATAGTAGGGGGGGGGGGGGGGTCTGGCGGCCACGAGCGCCAGCTTCGCAGCTGGGTTCAATGTGCGTCGATGCCACCGCCCCGTCCCTCCAGCGCGTTGGAGTGCAAGGTTGAAGGGCGACGCTGGCCCGACGCGGCGGCAGAAACCAGAGGGGGGAGGGGCGTGCAATGCAACAACTGCGTGCAATTCACCATGGAAGCGTGCCAACATGCATGCACGGAGAGGAGGGCGCGTAGGTATGCATACACACTGGCGTACAACCCCAGAAACGAGTGAGACGAATCATTGATATGATATGTCACAAACGAGAGCAGCTAGCTGCTCTCGTTTGTGACATTTCATTCACAAGCGTCGTAGACTACGCGTGGGCGCACGTTCTAACGGGGAGTGCACATTGCGAGCCACGCGCGCGTAACAACAAACAAACACAAGGGGGAGGGATGGGATGGACAACTGGAGATGGAGACAACGATGCTGATGGTGGTGATGAAGACGGTTGGCGTCAGTGGTGTGAGACACTTGTTGAGTGAACCCCAAAGGACCCCGTGGCATGGTGTGCCAAAATTATATTCCACGTACTTGGACGAATCGTTGAATAGAGCGCTTCGCAGCATTGCAATTTTCGCACATCGAGTATCCTTTCCGAACCGTCTGCATCGGCCCATAGATCTAGTTGGGCAGCTGCTACAACCTCACTTTTTTCTCGAAGGGGCGATGGCTGGAATTAGTGTCAAGCTCGTGTCGCTGGTGCTGACGTGGTCGGCTCTCGGCGCATGCACGCCACTGGACCCGTGCTGCGTGGCATTTGATAAGGCAGCGACCTCGTGCACTACTTTGCTGTCATAGGGAGCCCCAAGTGACATGTTGGCCGAAGGCGCATCGCTCGATATGGTGATTGAGTTTGTCAGGTCAACTACGATGCAAACCCCGCGTGACGTCGCACTTGTGGAGATCTGCGCTGGCGCTGCGGGCATCTCTCGGCATCTCCAGTCAGTGCATTCCCTCAGGGCGTTCACTGTTGGCAGGGAACATCACGATTGGCAAGATATATGTTCGCTCATGGGCACCCTGTATGTGTTATACTTGGTAAACTCAGTTGTGCAAGGTGGATTGGCATGGCTTTCTCCCGAGTGCAAGACATTCATTATGCTGGCAATGGGGCACACCAAACGATCTAATTCAGACCCCATCGGCACTGGTCATGAGTGCCGCCGCGATTGCGCAGAGGGGGGCTACGTTTCTACGCTAATGTCATGAACTGTCATTTGAAATGGGGGCAGACTTAGCATTGCATTGGTTTGAGGTTGGCGGGGGGCTACTGTCCACGTACACGCCCGCCCCCATTGGCCACCCCTGGATATCGACTCCCCCTCGAACTCGTTTCTGTCGTTACCTCGCCATTCCCCTGTTTCGCCTTCCAGTGGGCGCGTGGATAACGTCGCGCCAGAATCTTCCAGGGACATCGGTACTTCATGTTTCTTCCCACTCGACGACCCTCGACGTCGCTGAGCCCCCCCCCCCCCCCCTCCTTCCCTCGAGGGGTGTGCGTGTGTGTGTGCGTGTGTGTGCGCGCGTGTGCGTGTGTGTGTGGGGGGGGGGGGGGGGCTCAGCCGGAATGTCGACGTCCTGGATTCATAAGTTTGCGACCGCTGAAGGTCGTACATCAGGGATTTTTGCGCGTCTCGATGCATCTACTGGGTGGTGGAGGAGCCCAAGAACTCCCTCCTTTTCAAGATAGATCGCGTCGTGCTCGCGCTCGAAGTGGCCAGATCTAGAAACATCATTTCGTGGATGGGCGCATTCGGCGGCTGCTCGCCGAAGCCGCTCGAATTTCATGGGGCGCCGCCATTCCTCGAACAGCTCGTGAGAACAAAGCGTCAGTGCGATGAAAAGCTTGGCCAAGCCAAGCGCGCGCTGACCATTTCAACGCCCGCCAGCGAAGGCTCCAGTGGCTGGAAGAGCGGCACCTGGGTTTCTGGAGCTAAAAGGCTTCAGAAGAGCTCGCAGGTCTATCCGCGTGAGTTCTGCGCTCACGTCGCAGACGCGCTGGCCGATTGCTTGCCAGTGGAAGCGTGCACAGCGGCAACGCTTTAGCGTGAGGGGTGAGGTAGACAGACGATGACTACGACGATCATCAGGATAATGATGACAAAGATGACGACAATGATGATGACGGCGAAGGCGACGGAGGGGACGGGGAGGGCGAACAATAAGGAACATCAACAGTACAAACAACAGGATGGACGATCCACTGTGCGCGCGCATGTTGCTGATTCAGCGTGCACTGTTCTGCCTGGGGCACGCCCTGGGACACGCTGGAGTGGCGGGCAAGCCTGGAGAAGGCAACAGCTGATGCTGAAAAAACTTGTGCAGAGTGAAAAGCCAGTCAGCCCGATCGGTCGGCGCGCTCAATTTGAATTCTCGGCGTCACCAGTGCTGGTCCTAGCTCGGTGAACGCTTCGGGGGTGCCCTTAGGCCCGAGCGGGGCCTGGAACCGAACCGACAAATCTGACACCAAATGCATGGCATACGCCTTCGCGTATGATTACGGGTGTAGAATGGGACCCCCCCCCTTACTTTTGGTCTGCGTTTACCCCGTTATCCTTCGTTTGCCCTCTTCCTCCTCCTCCTCCTCCTCCTCCTCCTCCCCCTCCTCCTCTTCCCCTCCCCATCTTCCTCCTCCTCCTCCTCCACCTCCTCCTCCTCCTCCCCTCCTCATTTTCCTCCTCCTCCTCCTCCTTCTCCTCCTCCTCCTCCTCCTTCTCCTCCTCCTCCTCCTCCTTCTCCTCCTCCTTCTCCTCCTTCTCCCCCTCCTCCCCCCGCCCCTCCGCGCCCCCTTTCCACGGTTAGTCCCCCGCCTGTCGTCGCGCATCCCGTTGCCCTCGACGAGGGCCGATGTCTCCAGGTCGGCGGCGCTGGTTGGGGGTTGTAACATTCGGAAATCAGAGGAAATTCAATCGTTGCTTGCGTGCGATTTTGGTGAGCTGGTGAGGCGCAGTCTTTGCTTATGTATATTCTGGGGCTGACGCCATTCACCGCCTCGGGGCTCACCGGGTGGCTTCTGGTCGGCAGCGCCCCAGAAAAATTAGGCCCAACAACCCGCGCAAGGAACGCGCCCGCGAAAGGACCGCGCGAATTATCAGTCTATTTTACGTTTATCGCATGGTGTATATCGATAAGTTGCTTACTCACCATATTTAGTATAACTGGATAAGTTTGGCCCTTGAGACATTCACCTGATATAACATAAGCGCAATTCGCGCGCCTCGCGTGTACGACTTTAATGATTGATAACAAAACGTTATGAACCATCATCATCAGTACCACCATGATATGATGTATGTGGTATCAAGTTGATCCGTTCATATCAACATTGATCCGCTGGTTTTTGCGCGATATCATATTGATCCGATTTCAACGTCTAAGACGCAAAGGGGCTGGGCGGATCAATCTTGATGATCCACCCACCCTCTGGGTCGAGGCGCCGGCCCCCGGCCCTCGGACCCAGTCCCCCGTTATATGTACAATCCTGCACCACGGCAGGGCAGGCGGGCTCAATAGCCGATTGCGGTGGAGCCCCGTCGATGCGGAGCTTGGCCATCCAGACCCGCCGATAGGGATATCATCTTCTGGCACCCTGCCTCGAGCGTCGCAGCCTCCGCGCAATCATCCTCGCCCAGCAGCCCTCCGACATGAAGCCCAGCACGCCGAAGGTTCTTAAGGTAGACGTTCAAATACTGCTGCCCCTCGCCAGTGTGACAGTGGACGATTTTGAGCTCCACCGGCCCGAAGTTCACCCACTTCGGCTTGTTGTCGCGCGCGCCGCGAAAGTTGAAGTGGAAGCCTCCGGGCTGCGCCTTGTCTGCCCGCGCCCCTGTGACGTTGACCTCCTGGAAATAAATATCCGAGCATCGTGCCCCCAGTCGACGCGCGTCGACGCGCGTCGGCCCTGGAGATGTGCAATGGCCGTTGCACATCTCCAGGGGTCGTCTTGGAGCCGTCTTGGTGCCCTCCCGGAGCCATCTCGGAGCCTCCTGGGAGCCTCTTGGTGCCTCAAGGGGGCTTAAAGGGGCCCCAAGAGTGTTCGAAGAGGGCCTCAAATAGGGTGTGCAATTGCGCGCCGTCAGACGCCTTCTCGGAGCTCTCTTGGGGCCCTCTTGGGGCCCTCTTGGGATCCTCTCGGAACCTTTTTGGGCCCCCACTGGTCCCTCTTAGGGCCTTGTTGGGGCCCGCTTTTTTTGGGGGGGTTCAAGAGAGCCCGGAGGTCCGCGGGGATCTCCGGAGGTTTGGAGGGCCCGAGGGTGCCTAAATTGCATGGACATACGTACATCGTGCAGGACATACTTACATCGTGCAGGTGTGATGGCCAGTGCAGTTGGTTGAGGCTGTAGGTGAGGCCTCTCCTTCCTCCTTCCTTCTAGGCCTCCTCTCCCCGCCCCCCCGTCTCTGCCTGTCCACACTCCCGGAACGAAGGGCTGAGAGCGAGATGGATCCGCATCGCCTCAGGAGGGCTTTGAACGAAGCAACGCCAGCCATTACTCAATTTACCGTCAACCGTGATTGCTGACGCATGCGAGCACGGTGCCTGTACCACACGCCGGAAGGAGAATTCCCCCCATATCAGTGATGCTGGTTCCCAATGCAATGCAACTCCCTCCTCCTCCTCCTCGCCGTCTGCTTTCTTCTCCTCCTCCGCCTACCTCTCGCCCTCCTCGTCCTTTTTCCTATGGGGCGCGGGCGGGCCCGAAGACGCTGGTGACCGTCTCCAAAGAAGAGACGCTACTGAGCAGCCGCCCGCCTGGCAGGACCGCGCCGGGCGTTCCCGACGGGCGGCTCGCGCCAGAACGGCCCCAGTCGACACTGCGCGGGCGGACAAACTGCCCCCCCCCCCCCGAGGTCGCCGCCGAGTCTGCACGACAGCTGGAATGTAATCCGCCGCCGCGCCTGCACGGCAATGCCGCGTTAGAAAGCCCGTGGACTGTCTGGCTGGGTTTATATTTTCTTCTGGGCGACCCTCCCCGCTACTAACGTCGGTACGAATGCGCCCCTGTGCGCGCCGGCGTGTGCGCTATGCGCGCCGAACTGCTCGTTGTTTCCACTGCTGGGTGCGCCGCCGCGCCTGCGTGGGCGCCACATCAGCCTGCGCGCGCCGCGCGCCTCTACATACCACAAGCAAATGCCTGCGCACGCTGCAAACACGTTGCGCGCACTACGAACAGCATACCTGTGCGCTAAACAACACGCGCTGCTGCAACGGGGGTGGGTGGGGCGGCGGGCGTTATGTTATCTACTGGGTGGGTGGGTGGGTTGGAGGCCACATAAGGCGCGTTATATGTTCGAGTATAAAAACTTGAGCTCGTGCCAAATCGTCTACCGGCACTGGCGATGTCATTCGCCCGAGTGCGGCGTCCGCCACTGCCCCAGCATGCAATTCGGCAGCGTGAGCGTCGTCGCGGAGACTAGCAATGATCGCCGCATTCTGCGCTTCCGCGCGGCCCATCAGATCGCTGACGGGCTCGCGCTCTTCGCGGGCCACGCGACGCTCGGCGACGCGGGAGCCTGGCAGCGCGCCCGCGAACGGCGCCCCTTCGCGGAATAGGCGGTCAACGTCGTCGGCCCAACCGATCTTGGTCGCGATGGCGCCTAGGGTCGGGCCGTCGACCTCGGAGACTGCGGCTCTGGCCGCCGCGCCCACGCCGTCCAGCCAGGCCCGCTGGGCCCCCGAACGTCTCGACTCGCGGCAGCGCGCCTCTATGGCTGTAATCGCGGCCTCCCTTTCGCTGAAGATCTGCCGCGCGGCGCGTGCGGGGTGGCGCGCGCGAGTTGCGACTGTCGCGCCTGCTGGCAACTGCGCGACTTTGCCCAGTCGACACAGGCGCGGAGATCGTCGTGCAGGGGCGCGGCGACTTGAAACCACGCCGTGCCCTTCGACGCGGCATTAATGACAAAGTCGATCTTTGCCATGTCTTCCCCCTGCGACGCTGCGGCGCTGGCGCGCGGAGGGCGCGGGGCATCGCGGCCGCGCTCTCCGCCTCGGCGCTGGACGCCAATTCTTCAAAACGCGGGAGCCACGAGCCCGCCGCGGCACTGCTTGCAGCGTTCCGCCCGTCAGGCACTGGCGCGCTCCGGTCTTCCGACGGGCACGTTGCCCCAGAGGCCGCCACTAGCGCCCGCGCCTGCCGGCCGACGGCCCCCGAGGGTTCGGGGCGCCCGCGCGCGACGGAAGCGCGCCGCGCCTGTGATGCAGAGAGAGACCTGCCATCTGGCAAATTCGGCGCGGGCATGCCCGCGCTCTCGCGCTCCGCCAAGCCTGGGCGCGCTTTCCGCGCGCGAGCGCGCGCTGCCAGCCGCGCGACGGTGCTAGCGCCTCAATCCTCGCGCTTGCGCTTCGGCGTGCGCGGCTGCTCTGTGCCCCGCGCTGCGTCGTGCTTGCCTTAGCCCATCGCGTGGGCCCGCGATTCCCAGGACTTGCCCCAGCTCTTGGGCTCCCAGGACTTGCCCCAGCCCTTGTCGCTCTCGGCATGCTGGGACTTGCCCTTGCCTTTCCCCTTGAACTCCGCATGGGGATGCCCTTCTGCTGCCGATCGGAGAGGTTGGGATGCCCGCGAGCCGTGTACTCGCGCTCGGCGCGCATGTACAGGCTCTGCTCTTACTGCAGCGCGTCGCGGTTGACGTTAAAGGAGCTGGAGCCACTGGCGCGATCGGCCCACTCCCGCCTGGCCAGCTCGTCATAGATGACCGCCAGGGCTGTGGACTTGTGCACCCCGCGCGGCTGCCCGCAACGCGCGCGGGCGGCGGCCGGCCTCGGCCGCGAGACTAGGGAAGGGAGTTCGCCGGCAGTGCGATCTGCATGACGACGTCCTTGTGCGCCATCGCGGCGGCCAGTTCAATCTGGCCCGCGAAGCTCGCGGCCAGGGCCCACCGGTCGAATGCGACCGACCAGGGCATGAGCGACAGCCCTCGCGAGGCTGCGGCTCCGCCCAGAATGCGCGCGCCGAAAGAGCGCGCCTTCTTTGTTCGCGCCCGCGCCGTCCTGACCGCCGCGCTTCTCCACCGCCCAGTGTGGCAGCCACTTCTTCAAATCGCTGTAAATCAACGGTTTCGCGATCCCCTTCGCTTGGGCCGCTTTGACCTGCGCCGCTCCGAAGCGCCGCGTGCGAACGCTGAGCGATACACCGCGCGCGCGTGGGCGCCTGGCTGTCGAGCCAGTCGCACGACGCCGGCGACGGCCAGCAAGCAGACGGCAAATCGCTGAGGCGGATGTCGCCCAGCTTCGCGCCGATGTCGACGTGCGCGCCGCAGTCGGCTTGCGCGCGAGTGCGTCCACTAGCGCAGCGACAAGGTCATTCGACCCCCGCGCCGCCCCGTCGTCGCCGCGGGCGGCGGCCATGCGCCCCGCCTCGGCCCTGGCGGCGTTCTCTGCGGCACGCTCGACGGCGCGGTCGAGGAAGGCTACCTCCCCACCGTCGAGGCCGCCCTTGCCGAACGAACTCTCATGAATGTTGAGCCCGACTTGGTCTTGTTCAACCTGGCACGCGCTGCGCGCGACAGACGGACCGAGAAAGCGCGCGGCGCTCGCCGTGACAGAATTCGCGCGAAGTGCTGCAATGACGTCGCGGAGGCATTCCTCGCCGCGCTTTGCGCGCGCGTCGACTCCAGACAGAAAAGCTTGCAAATCCGCCATGGGTGCGAGCGGGCGCCGCCTGTTAACGCGTATGACGCGCTCGTGCGCACTCTGTCCGCGCTCGGCTGCAGCTCGCGCACCGAAGCCGACCACGTGCACGCGGGCCTCGTTTGGCCACCTAAATGACGCACGCTAAGCGTGCACGGAAGGGGCGTAGACGTCGAATCGCGTCGGAACAGCCCCCGCTCGGAAGTTCGCTCGCGCGCCACACGTGCGGCGTAGACGTCGAATTGCGTCTTAATCTGACCTCGTTCGGTCGGTCGCTCGCTATCCTCGTTCGGATGCGGCGTAGACGTCGAATTGCGTCTAATCGGACCTAGTTCGGTCGTTCGCTCGCTATCCTCGTTCGGATGCGGCGTAGACGTCGAATTGCGTCTTAGTTTGGCCTCGTTCGGTCGTTCGCTCGCTATCCTCGTTCGGATGCGGGGTAGACGTCGAATTGCGTCTGATCGGACCTTGTTCGGTCGTTCGCTCGCTATCCTCGTCGGATGCGGCGTAGACGTCGACTTGCGTCTTAATTTGACCTCTTTCGGTCGTTCGCTCGCTATCCTCGTTCGGATGCGGCGTAGACGTCGAATTGCGTCTAATCGGACCTAGTTCGGTCGTGCGCTTGCTAACGTCGGACGGCTGCGGCGTAGACGTCGACTTGCGTCTAAGTTGACCACGTTCGGTCGTTCGCACGCGGCCCACGCTCGGATGCGGCGTTGGCGTCGAATCGCACCTGCAACGACCTCGTTAGGCCGAAGCGCAGACTGGACCTAATGAGGTCCCGTAGTCACTAGCAGAGTAACGGGAAGTCGTCCTGGCATCTTTTCGAGTCCGGCAAAACGCCGAGGGAATCGGTACCTGTGGTACCTGCGCGCGGCCGCGGCGGGCAGCGGCCGCGCGCGGGGGCGCGCGGGCCTGCCCACATCGCCTGCGGCGCGCCGCGGCGCGCGCGAGCCAAGCGGCGGCGCGGCGACTGCTCGCGCTTGCGTCCGCCGCGTGCGCCTGGGGCCACCGAATGTGTGCGATGGAACCAGGGGCCGAACTCGTTCCATACAAACAAGCCTCCAGAGCCAGAAACATTGCAAAACTAAAGCAGAAGGGATTCATGGCAAGAGAGCGTTCGTATCCGAAAAAAGGGCCGACGTAACCAGAGAGCCAGCAGCCCCAAGCAAAACAACCTTCGGAGCAAAAAAAAAACTGAAGAGCGAGGAAAGGTGGCTCAATGACCGGGTGACTCAATAATCAGACAGCAGGGCGAGAGGAGGGCGGCGAAACTAAAACTACGAGACCCAAACATCACCCCCCTGAGCAGCCTGACGAAAAGTCGTCCAAAACGTGACAGGTTGTGGAACTGGATTGGAAAACAAGTCGATTGCAGAGAAGCCGGCGCGACTTCAGGAAGTAAGCCCTGGCGACAAAAAGCCCGAAAGGCAAATGAATAGAGCGACTGCGCCGCCGTAAATGGCCAGCCCCAGGGCGATAATGTTTCGAGCACGGGGCCCAGGAAGTGAAAAGAGCATGCGCCGCGGAATTAGAGAAGAGGCGAAATGGTGACCAGAGGGGCGCTTCAGATGCAGAGAGGTTTAATCTGGAGTAAACCCTTTCCTGTGGTGAGGCACTGCAGGTACAACTTCACAAAGGTTTAATCCAGATCAAACCTTTTTAAACTCGTGATTACACACTGTTTCCCTCCTCCGCCTCCTCCTCCCTCTTCTCTCCTCTCCTCTCCTCTCCTCTCCTCCTCCTCCTCCTCCGCCTCCTCCTCCCACAATCCCATTGGAGAGAAGGGGGGGCCTGGGAGCTCGCGAACGCACCTCAGACTTGAAAACGCTGGGAAGCTACATTCGAGCCCCCCAAAAGGATCCCACATGGCCCAAGGTGGCTCCAACACGTCCCGAGACATCCCGGGATGACCTCCAATACCGTCCGAGATCGTCAAACACAGGCCAAGATGTCCTCCGCGATGGTCCCGGTTGGCCAACAGAACGACGCCAATACGGCAAGGGAGCCTCCTAGGGAAGGCTCGAGAAGCCCGAACCATTGCACAGAGCAGCACATCTTTCCCGCTGACCTCCAGAAACTAGCAGAGACTTGAATGCGACCCCAGAAGGATCCGAAGGAATCCGGGCCCCGAGGGGGCTCCGAAGAAGCCCAGAGAAGAGCCCAGGAGGGCCCCAAGCGGCCCAAGAGGGCTCGGAGGAGGAGGAGGAAGGCGCAGGGAGGGCCCTGGGGCCGCAGTGGCGTTCGAGGCCCAAGGGGCCCAACACTGCAGCCAGTTGCACGAGTGATCGAAAGGGCCCCGAGACTCAAGACGGTTCACAAGAGAACACCACGTGCCTGGGCACATTTTGACCTGCGGGGCGAGAGCGAACCTCTTCCGCTAAAAGCTAGGCGGGCTACGCACAGCTTTAATTAAGGAGACAGGGCACAGGAAGGCGGGGCCTCAGGCGGCCGGAGCGGTCGGGGCCCGGGGAGCAGGCGGTGCCGAAGACGTGCTTGGGCACATGAACGTCCAAACTTTGGCCCAGCTGGGCACTCGCATGGCCCACGCGGCGCTCTGGTTAGAAAATTCGTCTGCTCATTGTACGCTCTGTCCGCAACACCAGGCTCAAGGTTCCCACCTGCCCCTGACCTTCGTCATTCTTCTTCCTGGTACTTCTACAATCTTTCTCCTCTCATCCTCGGCAACACTCTGCCCTCTTCAGGGCACCCTGCAACCCAAGGTATCGTCGCGAATACCCTCGTTTGGGGTTGGAGGAGATGTGTATCCCTTCAGGATAAGTGCGAGTCACCCGCCTAGTTTGACTCGTACTGGCTGATGAGCGTGAACACGAAGTAAAGCACGACTATAAGAATGAGAACGCAGATTATGCAGCACAGAGTGCCCATGAGGTACTGGCACGAATCTATATTCGCATTGCCGATGACGGCCTTGGCCAGAGTGCCGGGGCTTCTGAACCCTGTCGTCCAATTAACTCTGCCCTCGGGTTCTTCAGGGGGCTTCTCCACTTCGCTTTGGAGGACATAGTCATCTGCCACCTTTGCCATGGAAATCATCAAACTCAACTTCGCAGGCTTAGGTCGTGGCACGTTAGCGTTGCGCCTACAGCAGCCGGGTATGCAGCAGCTGAGGCATTTCCCTAACCTGTAGCATGCCAGACGGAAACACCCCATTCCATTGATGTACTTGGCATGCTCGGAATAATCATCAGGCCACGCAGTGAACACGAGATTCTCGCCGAAAGAAACATTATCAGGCCCCGCGGAGAAAGCCGATAGGAGAGCGTCCATGGGAAACACCTCTGGCCTGTAGATCTGCCTCTCGCCCCTAAAAGTGCTCACGTCTACCATGCTGACTTTTAGTGATGCAGCCCCGACGGGGTAGTCAACAACAAAGTGCCACACAAAGTCGAAGGTTGCACGTCGGTGCGCCCATTTATGGGTGTCTGTCGCACGAGACTGTGGTGGCAGTTGATAGCCGAACCAGTTGCGTGCTACAAGGTTGCCTTTGATTCTCACGTCATTGCGAAGTCCATTGTCTCTGAAGACATCGATGTTGTTGACCTCCTTGACTGAAATTTTTATGTGGACCCTCTTGAGTGCCCGAGTCAACTTCAACGGCTGGTAGAGTTCCTTTGGATCCATGATCTCGGTGCAGAATTTCAGGGTTCCCATCTTCTGCTCCGGGCAGCCTGGTACCTGCACCACCATCAGGTCCCGATACTCGATCGGAGCCGCTGGGTTGGGCGACCTCCTGGGCTTGATGTTCATCTGCAGGCCCTTGGCCTTCTCCTTGCGCATGAGCTCTGCCTTTCGGGGGCTGCCAAGAGGGGGGGGTGCAAATAATCATGGCCGGCGGCATGTGCGCGGCCCAAAGGGGGGCCAGGGACGTAACGAAACGAGAAGAGGCGACATGAAGTCTGGGGAGATATCATGGCCCACGCCATGATACAGGCCTCGGAACAAATTAGCGAACACATGCCACATTCATCCGTCAACGCCTCCCCCTTCCCCCAATGTTCAAAGTTGGCGGTGGGTCTGATGAGATGCACTTCGACCGCAGTCTCCCCCGCGCGTGCCAACGTTGAGTTTGGGGGGGAGGGGGAGTGTTCAATAATTGTTTCCCTCTACCGTATCATGGCCCACGCCATGATATCCACCCTCTTTGCCGCCCCCGAGCCTTGAAGACCTTCTCTCCATGCTCGCCGGCCAGGTCGGCCGGGGAAGGCCGGACGACCGAGATGATCTCGGGCGGGGACACCAGCCCGTTGAGCCTGTGCTGGTTCGTGCCGATGCGGAACTCCCTCTGTGCCAGCGCGAGCTGCCTGTCCTCCAGGTCCAGGACGAGGCTGCCCAGCTCCGTGTCCTTGCCTCCCAGGAAGCCCGAGACGGCGGACGCCTTTCGCCAGAGCTTGATGGCGAGGTTTCCGCTGCCGGGCAGCGTTGTCAAGATCTCCGTCTCCCAATAGACGCTCATGAAATCGCTGCCCGGGGCAACGGGGCTCAGCTCGTCGCACCTCTTCACCACGTCTTCGCCGCCCGGGCAGCTCAGGTGGAGCGTGATGTACGGGTCGAGCTGCTCGTCTGTGGGGGTCATGTCGTAGATTGCGAAGATCCTCACGACCACCCGCACTTCGCTCGCCACCCACATGTTGCTGATGGGACGGGTGACCGGCAGGGACTGAAGAGCATGGCTAGGCTTCTTGTCCTGAGCGGCCAAGAGGGGGGTGTCCAAGAGGGGTGGTGGTGCAAATCATGACCGGCGGCATGGCGGCATGTGCGCGGCCCAGCGGGGGGGGCAGGGACGTCATGAAATAAGAAGAGGCGCCATGAAATCTGGGGAACATCATGGCCCCCGCCGTGAGATCCACCCCCCCCCTAGTCCTCCCTCCTCCCTCCTCCCTCCTCCCTCCTCCCTCCTCCCTCCTCCCTCCTCTCCTCCTCCTCCTCCTCCTCCTCCTCCTCCTCCTCCTCCTCCTCCCCTCCTCCTCCTCCTCCTCTCCTCCTCCTCCTCCTCTCCTCCTCCTCCTCCTCCCTCCTCCTCCTCCTCCTCCTCCTCCTCCTCCTCCTCCTCCTCCTCCTCCTCCTCCTCCTCCTCCTCCTCCTCCTCCTCCCTCCTCCTCCTCCTCCTCCTCCTCCTCCTCCTCCTCCTCCCTCCTCCTCCTCCTCCTCCTCCTCCTCCTCCTCCTCCTCCTCCTCCTCCTCCTCCTCCTCCTCCTCCTCCTCCTCCTCCTCCTCCTCCTCCTCCTCCTCCTCCTCCTCCTCCTCCTCCTCCTCCTCCTCCTCCTCCCTCAAGCCTTTTCGGCCCTGGCCTTTTCCCCAGGGCTGTCCCAGGACCTCCACGAGGTGCTTGAGGGACTTCCGTGCTCCTGTCCATTCTTGTTCAGGTTTTACGGTTGACTAACGCTGGGACATCATGGGGCGCCATACGCGCCACGCTCCCGCAGCTGAGGGCGCACCCTGGCGGCAAGTGGTGGGGTCCACCCGCCTATGGAGTCGATGCAAAGGGTGCAACGCATGCGAGTACAATGACCGCCTCAGCCCCACTCATCCAGTCTGCTCCAGGTGCCACAGGCCCATGAAGTTGCACCGCTCTCGTTCACGCAGCCCCAGCGTCGTCCGCTTCGGGTCCGAGGAGGTCATCGAATTCCCCGACCAGGCTGTGAACATCGAGGGCGGTGCCCAGGCAGTCGGCGCCAAGCCGCGAACGACGTCCAACGCCGAGCTGGCCGCTCACTTGCGGCAGGCCATGGCCATCGCCACCGACCCAGCCTTGCAGGCGGTCCTCCACGCCCAGGTGCAGCGGCTGGGCGCTCCCGACGTCGTCGTGGCCCAGGAGAGCGAGGTCGAGGCGATCAGGAAGGCCGGCGGCGCGTGGCGGGCAGCCACGAACCATCACAACCAGGTCGTCAGCAATGTCATCAGGCTCCGCAAGGCGCTCGAGGCTGCAGAGTCCAAGGAGCAAGCCGCCACGCTCGAGGTCGCTCGCACGGAGCAGGCCAAGAGGCGCGCGGCGGAGGCTCTCGCCAGGGCAGAGGGAGTCGGCCGCTGCGACCCGACTTCCCAGGGTGCCCAGGGCGACGGGCCTCAGGAGCCCTTCGCGGTCAAGTGGGACCCCGACCTTTTCAAGCAGATCGACGAGCTCGACTTCACCGAAGCCGAGCAGGCGGAGCTCGACGCCATCAAGAAAGGGCTGGAGGACCTCCAGCAGCAGTTCGCTACCAAAGGACCGCTGGTCACGAGCCTCATCAAGAGGGCTCGCGAGGCCCGCAGCCCCCGGGAGGCCAGGTACGCCAAGAAGCGCAAGGGGGCTGACGGCCAGACCAACGGCGGCACTCCTGGGCAGGCCGACGAGGCAGCCACCCCGCCACGGGGCTCCAGTGGCGTGGCTGGCGCCGAAGGCAGCTCAGCCGATGGCGGCGTGAGCGCCAGCCCCGCCGAGGCCGCGCCTACCAAGGGCGCCGACCAGCAGCTGGCGGCCGAGGCCGCCAAGCTCTCGGCCGCTAGGTTCGCAGCCCAGGCGGCCGCCGCCGACGCCACTCGTCCGCAGATCCTGCCGCCAAGGCCAGCGCCAAGGGCAAGGGCAGGCGCAACGGTCGAGCTCACTCCGAGTGACTAGGCACAGCAGGGTCACTATCAGCTGCGGGCACGGCGAGCGCCCCTGCCGCTCACGACGCCGTGGCAGCCACTACCAGTACCGGTACATCCTCTACTTTGTTCTTTGGGAACATCACATGTGCAGGCCAGAAGACGTTCGACTGGGTCAAGACATCTACGGACGACTTCGTTGCTTTTGTGGAGACACACATCAGTGACGGCAGCGCTGGCAAGTGGAAGGCACGATGTCGAGATATCAATCGTCGGCTCTTCGCCAACCCTGCGAGACCTCCTCAGGTTGATCAGGAAGTTGGGAGGCTACACCATTCCACCAGTGAATGTACAGTCGCTCCTGAGCATGCCAATGAGGGAGGAGAGTGGTTTCTTCCCAGAGGGCACCTCCGCGCCCATCCCCTTTAGAGTGCCTCCAGGCCAAAGGGCTCCAGTGTCTTCCCACCCCCAGCAGCCTCGATGGTTTCCTCCCCGTGGTGATTCACCTCAAGGGGTACTCCATTGTAGCTGTGTTCGTTTACGCTTTCTGTAGCATAGGCCTGAGAGGGCCCAATGTCGCCCGCTTTAGGCGTCTCGGGAGCCTCCTCAGGCCCCTCCAGCTCCCATGGTTTGTCGTCGGGGACTGGAACCTCAGCCCCGAAGCTCTCAGTAGGACAAGCTTTCTCCAGCAGGTCCAAGGGGAGATCCTTTGCGCCCCCGTGGAATACACGTACGACCCTGGCGGCGGACGTAAGCCATCGCATTTGGATTTCGTTGTTCATTGCGCTGCTGCCCGCCCTTACCTGGTCGACGTTTCCGCTGTGCATGACATACCATGGAAACCTCACATATGTTTGCGAATTAGGCTCGCTCAAACAGGAGACCAGCTCCTGACTGGGAGTGCTCGGCCTGCCTAGGCGGCTCCCCGCCGCCAACAGGCCCCCCAGAGTTGCCGCCCCTGGCTCTAAGGCCAGCCGTGCCAGAGCAGCCCGACAGGAAGCCCGTCTCAAGACAGATGCTAACAGGCAGACTCTTTTTCAAACGCTTATCCACGGTTTCCACGGCAATGACCCTGCAGATTTGTCTACCAGTGCTGGTGAAACGTCCGACAGTGATGTGGCCGAATCCCAGCTCGCGGACAGCTCTGACGACTCACGAGAGCAGTTTCAGCCCGCATGCGCCTGCTGCTGCCTCGAACCCCGCTCGCGTAGAGACAAAAGACATGTCGCCAAGCTCAGCATTGGAGTGCCAGGCTCTGCTATCCAGTCAGCATCGCTTTGCGCCGCTCAACACTGAGTATCATAGCGAACATGTTCAGCCTGATGCCTTTGCCTGTTCTGGCGCCCGCCCTGATGGTGAGCTGCAACAACAGCACAAGGACGGCTTTTCCCTGCATGATTCTGCCTCTCGTGACAGTCATCCATGCCTCTCAGTCAGTGCAGACAGACAGTCGAGTTTAACATGTAGTAAATTGACAGCCCAGCGCGTGAACCCCCCCCCCCCCCCCCCCGCGACCCTGGCGCTAGCCAGGGGACCCAGCCCCCGTGCCCAACTAGGAGCCCCGAGTTCAACATCAGCCCAGAGTTATGGAGTGCTCACAGGCAACAAATCAGCGTCTTGCCCTCGCAAGCTTCGCGGCCTGCCCCTGCCGCTGCTGCTTCCGTAGCCTTTAGGCTCAAGCCTGACATCGCCCTGCAGCTTGGGCAACTCTACGGCACGTGGGTCACGACTGTTGGGACTTCCATTTGTGCACACCACCAGATCCCCTTTTCAGCGGAACTTCACGCGCCGAGGGACCGCAGTACCAGATTGAAGTCGTTCGAGAGTTGCAGTGTCGACGCATATCTCCACTTGCTGACGACAGCAGCACGCGGTGGACGACGCTGCACACGGACACGACAGCGAGTATGTCAGGAGACAAAGAGGCCAGACGTTGACGCCAAGTGCCCCAGGTGCGGCCTGGCCAATGCGGATGATTTCCACCGCGCCTGGGAATGCGAAGGCAACCAGGACAATCCCATCCTTCAAGGCACCAGCTATTTACTACCAGAGGCCTACGCCCAGCGGGACATGTACGAATGTTTCTGGACCAGGGGACTAATGCCAGCAGCATGCACAGCAGTACCACAACCGCCACAACATGAACGGTGGTCCTGCCATGGTTTCGAGCGCTTCTTCCCACAATGTCTACGTGCCCATGCTGATTCGACACTTTACGCCTTCGGTGATGCAAGCGGCGGCCAGGACACCAACAACCCACAGCTTCGGAGGGTGGGTGTAGGAGCCGCCATTTTCTCTAGCCTCGAGGACAACGACATGGAGATGAGTGCTGCTTTCTGGGGGCCGTTACCTGGTCCTCATCAGACGGTACCCAGGGGCGAGCTCCTCGCTCTCGTCGCGACAGTGGAGGCTACAGATCAGGACCTCGTCTTTTTCACTGGCAACGAAGCCTGCTATATCAATCTCCATCACGGCAAGGCCCAGGCACCTACTGGCAGCGACGCCGACCTCTGGTCGAGATTGAAGAAGGCGACTGCGCAGCGTACTGGGACGATCACAGTTATCTTGATACCTCCTCACGCCGAACCACAGGACATCATCCAAGGGAGGATTGCCTCGTCTTTGGCGGTGGGCAATTGTGTTGCAGACACTCTTGCTGGCATTGCCGCAAGTGAGGCACGAGTTGCACCAGAACGCCGCCAGCGGGTAGCGCTGGCTGAAAGAAAAGCTTTTCAGGTCCGCATGAGGTCACTTCGCACTGCACCCGACACCTTCGAGGCTCAGAGGCAGGAGTTTCAGTGTCAGAGGGAGCAACGCCCTAAGAGGCAGGCGGCTAAGGCCGACCGGCCGCCTGCCCCTCGTTCCTGTGCTCTCTTTGGGTCCCAGCGCTCTGTCGACCCCACTGGCTCCCGATGTACTAGGTGCTTTTGTTCCTCCAGCAAGGCTTCGAGGTCTAGTTGGCTCCTTTCGGAATGTTTTGAGCTTCTTAACATTGACGGCACTTATAAGGAGGCCCCTCAGGGGAAGTCGGTCCATGTCGCGGGGGGGTTCGTGCACAGTAGCCACCGTTCTCGGTTCCACGCTGGGCTGAATTTGTGGTTCTGTGTCAAGTGTGGAGCTTATGTTCAGTTGGTTCTCGGGGAACTCGGGGAACCTTGCGGTAAGCTCACCCCCTCGGGGCAGGAATACCTCAAGCGTATTTCCAAGGGGCTCTGGCCGAAGGCCCTCAGTCGAGCTGAGAAGGCCTCCAGAGCTCACAGCACCCCAAGAGGGGTGGCGGAGGTATAATTATCCACATCGCTACGCGATCAGGCAGAGACTCCAGAGACTCCTCCTCCTCCTCCTCCTCCCCCTCCCCCTCTTTTCCGCCCCCGATCTTGTCCTTCATCCCGAACCAGCCACCGCCAGCGGGCCGCCGCTTCGGCCCCGCCTGCGCCTCCTCGCCGCCGCCGTCCTGGTCGTCCCCGGGGGCGTCCGCCTCGGGGCTCAGCTGTCGTACAGTGATGTGCCCCTTGATCATGCCATCGACCCCGTCACCGACCGCCTCGAGCGGCCGCCTGAGGTTCAGAGTCTGACTGAGCGAGAACAGCCTCAGCTTCTCGAGGTCTTTCTTGGGGTCTTTCTCCCGCTTGTAGCAGGGAGTATCTGCTTCGCGCGGATCCGGATCCTCGAGATGGGAGTCGCTGTATTCTTGGAAACAATCCAGGGTCGCCCGAAAATAATTATCCGCCGATCCCTGTGGGGTCAGAGGGCGTGTGAAACTTCAGCGCCCCAGATGGCAGACTCCAGCGACCTAGAACCCCAACATGCCGACTGGGGTGCCAACTCTTACTTCCTCCAACTTCCGCCCTATAAGGAGCTCCACCTAAGGCCCCAGTGGGAAAGTTCGCATGGCTCCGCCGCCCAATTTCGGCACACCCTCACACGTTTCGTGGCCCCATGAAGAGCTCCACGGAAGGCCCCAATGGCGACGTTCGCAGGCGTCCCCCCGACTCATGCCAACACACCCTTCACACGCTTCGTGGCAGAAGGGTATACCGCGTGCGCTAGTCGGAGTTTGCGCGCCCCCCTCCTTCGTCTCATCTCCCTCGCGGCACTCGCAGCTGCGTATGGTGTCATTGGGTCCTTCGTCAGGCTGAGTTTTTCCCAACCCTCTTATGGTTGGGTACTCGTTTTGAATAAAGCAGTGTGGTCGCCCCGTCCTTCTCCTCCTCCCCCCTCCTCCCCTCCTCCCCACCGAAGGACGCAGGGATAGTGTTGGGCTATTAATTAAGATCTATTCTTGCTTGCGTTCCATCTCGTCTCGGCCTACTGTAGTAGCATCCTAATTTTGTCGGGGACGCTCGGTGGCTCCAGGGATATCTCCGAGGCTGGAGTCCACCGCGGGGCGTTCAAGCCCCCCCCCTTGGCACTGCCCGCTTTCGAGCGCACTCGAGGTGCTTGGGTCTTTAAGCAGTGCTGGGCAGTTTTCCGCTGGCGCTGAGTTACAGACACCCGTGCACCTGATGAGGCCGCCGCCGCCGCCTCTCCTCCCCTCCTGTCTCCTGTGTTCCCCTCTCCTCTTCTCTCGTGCCGTCGGGCTGCGATCTGCGAAACTGTCGCCACTTTCGTGGGCTCCTGGGAGGCCCAGCGGAGGCAACGTTGGGGGGCTTACGATCTGCGCAACTGTCGCCACTTTCGTGGGCTCCTGGGAGGCCCAGCGGAGGTACGTCCCACGCGGATCACCTCGAGACCTCGCCGCGCAACTGTCGCCACTTGCGTGGGCTCCTGGGAGGCCCAGCGGAGGTACGTCCCACGCGGATCACCTCGAGACTTCGCCGCCCCCTGGGGGGGGGGCTTACGATCTGCGCAACTGTCGCCACTTTCGTGGGCTCCTGGGAGGCCCAGCGGAGGTACGTCCCACGCGGATCACCTCGAGACCTCGCCGCCCCCTGGGGGGCTTGCGTTGCGCATTCAATCGCCACACGTGTAGAAAGGGTCGGGTACGTCGCAGGGTAATTTTTTTTGGGGGGGGGGGCCCTTCCCCCAAACTCTCTTGCCTGGGGTGGGTTGAACAAAAAAACGGCACGGCTGGTCGAGCCGGGCGCGCTCCCTGGGCGCGCGGCGGCCGGCGACGGGGCGGGCGACCGACACAAGCGACCCGTCGCCAAAGACTGCCGACGCATCATCCCAGGCAGGGGTAGCCCGGGCCCGGCCACGGCGGCGGGCAGGGGAGGGCCCGGGCAGCTCCTCTGAAGGGGCCCTGGGACACACAAATAAATACACACAAATAGCAGGATTCCCCATGTTTTCCCATATTTTCTAAGTTTTCGTCTTCCCCCCCACTTCCCATATTTTCCTATATTTTCTGGGGGGTCGACGATTAATTGTGTCTGTGTGTTTTTTCCCCCCCTGATCCTTGGCATCGCCTCCGCGGCGGGGGCGGTGCGAGCTGAAGGTTGGCGCCCCCTGTGCGCCCCGAAAGCAACTCCAGGGGCGGCCGTAGTCGACGAGGACGGCGGCGACCACGAACGATGACGAGGACGACGGGGAGACGACGGACGGACGGACGGACGACGACAACGCGGCCCGCTGCAGATGCCCCATGCGGTGTGTGTGTGTGTGTGCCGGCGTGCGTGCGTGCGTGCGTGCGTGCGTGTGTTGTGTTGTGTTGTGTTGTGTTGTGTTGTGTTGTGTTGTGTTGTGTTGTGTTGTGTTGTGTTGTGTTGTGTTGTGTTGTGTTGTGTTGTGTTGTGTTGTGTGTGGTGTGGTGTGGTGTGGTGTGTTGTGTTGTGTTGTGTTGTGTTGTGTTGTGTTGTGCTGTGTGGTGTGGTGTGGTGTGGTGTGGTGTGGTGTGGTGTGGTGTGGTGTGGTGTGGTGTGGTGTGGTGTGGTGTGGTGTGTGTGTGCGTGTTCGTGTGTGTGTGTGCGTGTTCGTGTGTGTGTGTGTTTGTGTGTGTGTGTTGTGATGTGATGTGTTGTGTTGTGTTGTGTTGTGTTGTGTTGTGTTGTGTTGTGTTGCGTTGTGTTGTGTTGTGGTGTGGTGTGGTGTGGTGTGTTGTGATGTGTTGTGTTGTGTTGTGTTGTGTTGTGTTGTGTTGTGTTGTGTTGTGTTGTGTTGTGTTGTGTTGTGTGGTGTGGTGTGGTGTGGTGTGGTGTGGTGTGGTGTGGTGTGTGTGTGCGTGTTCGTGTGTGTGTGTGTGTGTGTGCGTGTTCGTGTGTGTGTGTGTGTTTGTGTGTGTGTGCGTGTGCGTGTGCGTGTGCGTGCGTGCGTGCGTGCGTGCCTTCTTGCGTGCGTGCGTGCGCGTGTGCGTGCGTGCGTGTTTGTGCAGGACAGAGACCCGCCATCTGGAACTCCCATGTCGCGTCTCTTGAAGCATACCCTGCCCGTTAAGTCATGCTGGACCATGGGCAAGAAATCCTTGCCCGCTCTTATCTGCCGGTCGCCCTCGGGGTCGGGTGCACTCGGTGCGCTCCGTCGGACTACTCGCTGGCCTCTGCCCACGCTTTGCCGTTCGTGAAGCGCCCGAGTGCCTTGTCGCCAGCTCCGGGCAATCGCCGCGCTTGCTTTCGGCCCGCGGGGACTTCCGGGGCCTGGCACGCGCCTCCCAAGCGGCTAGGGACACATGGGCCTCCCTCGCGCACTGTGCTGCGCGCCATGTCTGCGACCCACGCGTCCCCGAGGCCTTGCGGGCTGCTGGCCCCGTGACTACAAGCAAGGGTGCGCTACGCATCCGGCGCGCCATCCAGCAACCTGAGGTCGAGGCCAGCAGAGGGCCGTCTCTCGGAGGTGCCCTCTGCGTCGCCGCCCGGGCTGAGCGGCATCTCCCCCCTCCCCCCTGGCGACACCTGGCTCAGCAAACGCGCCGAATGGCGGAGGAAATGAAAAGTCCTTCCTGCCGCGCCCTCCTTCACCGCTGCCCACAACGTGCTCGAAGTGCTCTGCAACGGGCCCCCTGGGAGGCCCGATGGAGACCTGACTCTGAGCGCGTGCTTCGCACCTGCTGGCAACGCAGGCAAGCAGCCGCGGTGGCCTGGTACCACCCCCACCCGGGACCACCGCGGGGCTGACTCTTGCGCCGGCTGGCATCTAATGCATCACTTGCGTCATGGGGCATGCCGCGGCCGCTCGACACCCTGGCCGCCGCCGCGCGGGCGCCCCTCTCCGCGGAACTATCCACGCGCGGCCTTTTTTGCCGCCGCTTCACCGTCATCGCCTCCGCTCGCCCCGCGTTTGCCCCCTGTGCTTCCCGCAGCGCGCGCGCAGGCCCCTTCGGCCTTAGCGTTGCCACCTGCGCGGGCGGCCCCGACGATCGACGTCGACCGAAGACGAGTCGCCCGCGGCGCCATGGAGCGACGACGGGCCCTGCGTTTCCGTCGCCAACGCTACATGCGCCACGTTGTTTTTTTGTCGCGCAGCCAGCGAGCGCTTCGAAGCCCGCTCGCACACCCTTATCGTCGACGAACCTCATCGCGCCCACTCCAGGGCAGCCAGAATAAGCAACATCTTAGCTCCTCTCGCCCAAGTGACAATATTGCACCCTGGAACTTGCACACGCGCGCGATCGACATCTCGGGCGGTGAAGTCCGCGATGCCCCGCGCGCGCGTGCGATGCCGCGAGAGCACCGAGGCTCAATGCTTCTGTGTTTTGCGCGTGCTCCCATGCCTGTATCGTTGTGAACCGTTCTCGCCCGCGCAAGTCCGACGCTCGGCCACGCAGCGCCGCCGTTGTCGAACAGCGCGCCCCAGAACCCACTCGTCAACAAAAGACGCTCGGGGCGGACCACCCCCCGCCCTGGTCAGCGCTGTCGCCTCGGCGCGACAAGCTGCTTCCAGAATCTCGCCCCGTAACTCGCTCGCGTCGCGCAAGCGATTCCCTCTGGACATCGTCGGCGCGCCCGTGCTGAAACAACCCGTTCAGGGTTTCTGTCGCTGCCGGCACCTGCTCTCGCCCGTGGACTGGCAGCTCGTTCAAAGACGCGCTCGTCAGCGTCGCCTGCTCTGCCGATGTGCAGATCCCACACCGCGCCCCCGACCTTCCGCCGCATGCGCCGCGGCGACTCAGCACCGCTCGTCGGGCGGGGCCGAGTCGAAGCAGCACCTGGACGGCGGCGTTCGCAGAGCACGCAACGCCGCCGTTCGGCAAGCCCTTGATGCGCATCCGATCGCACATCCGCGCGCCTTTCGAGCGTCTCGCGCGACGGTTTGCCGTGCAGAAGCTCTTCGACATCCGTGTCCACTCGCACGGGGCGCGAAAGCTCTTCCATCGCGCTTTCGTTCGGCGTCGTCGCAGCCGTGCATTCCTCTTGGTGGTCCGATTGTCTTCCAAAGATCAGCAGTGGGTGGGCCCGGAGCAGCGCTCGATTCGGTTTCGTCCAACGAATCATCAGCTGTCGCGCAGAATTTGGCGTCGCTTCGGCGCTCGGATGTCTGCTTTCAAAAACGTGGAATCAGTGCCCAGATAAGCTCGGGGTCGACAGATGAGCTTTCTTTGCCGCGCCCGCGCGTGGCCGCCACTTCGAACCAGGAACATGGATATTTCATCCTTTGACGCCCCCCGGGCCTCCGACGTCGCGAGTCGATCGAGGAGGGGCCCAGGGGCTCTCGGTGCATGCCCTTCCCCTGGGGCCGCTCTATGTGCCGCCCCAGGGCGCGGCGCCGCAGCGGCCCTCCGGGGGGCCGACGTCGCGGGCGACGGCCGCCTGGATGTCGCGCGGCGCCGGCGGTCTGGGAACGGCTGCAGGGGGGCGCAGGGCGCAGCCCTCCGCTCGCAGCGCAGCAGGGCGCCGCAGAGGAGCGGGGAGGAGCCGACGGCTGCAGGGGGGCGCAGGGGAGCCGGGGGGGGCGCCGCGTAGCAAGACGCTGCAGCGAAGACGCAGCGCAACAGGAAGCCGCAGAGGAGACGCGGGGGCGGTCCACAATACCTCCAGCATGCCCGCAGACGGCCCGAGATAGCCTCGAGACGGCGCTTCAAGACGGCCCCATGGGCCCCCGAGGCGCCCCGGCGCGGCCCAGCGAGGTCCCGCGACGGGCCTGGGGAGCTCGAGAACGGCCCTCAGACAGCTCGAGAGGCCCCCAACATGGAGCAACATATCACCGAGAGGGCCTCAGATAGATCAAGATGACCTGCAGGATGGCTCAAAACAGCGCGAGCTGGTTCTGGATGGCTTCAACCGTGTCCCAAGAGGCCCCAAGACTGTCTCACGACTGCTCCAAGTGGCCGCGGGGCCCTCGAGAATGGCCGCCGAGAGGCAAACGTCCTTCCGAAAACCTTTAATGTGTTATCGTCTTCTCGGGTTCGATGGCTTTCCGAGGTCCCCAGATGTTTTCAGGGTGGCCCGCGACGCTTCCACTGGGGGCTCAATGCCGCGGCTCCGCGAACGCCCGAGAGCGCCTCGAGAGCGCTCCGAGACGGCCCCGAGAAGCGATTGAGGGCTCTAGAGGGGCAACGCGAACTCAAGCTGTCCTTTCTTTGAAGATGGCCCCCAGGGCCCCCAGCGAAGGCACCGCGGGCGCCCCGAGGTGCGCCCAGGGGGCCCCCGAGAGGCCCGCGAGGCCCCAATGAGCTTCCCAGAGGCGCCCGAGGGCCGCGCAGAGGTAGGCAACCAAGACGCCCCATGGGGCCTCCAGGAAGCCCCCGAGAGACGTCCCAAGACTCCGGAAGGCATCCAAGAGGTCTCTGGCTTTCTGCTCGCCCTCTGTCTGCTTGTAAGCCCAGTCCTTCTTCTCCCCCGATGTCCTCCTCCATGTCCTCCTCCATCTTCGCCCCCATTTCGCAGGTGGCGGCCGCCCGCCCCCCCTCTGCCCCCGCCCTTTCCCGTTCGCCTCGACATGTCGGGGCCCCGTCTCTGGGCGGGCTGGCGGGGGCGCGCGAGGCGTCGAGAATCCCTCAATCTCGCGCCGCAAGACCCGCCGCCGGATCTCTCGCGACGAGGAATCCTCCAGGGGCGCGCCAGCGCAAACCCCAATGCGCTCCTACTGCTGCGCCTCCAAT
>CAUYUJ010017163.1:122500-125000 GCA_963575745.1 Prorocentrum cordatum | reverse complement strand
AAATATTGCCTAACAATATGACGTTGTCTGGGTGGCCTCTTGGCGCTCTTCCAAAATGTTTCGGGCGGCAGAGTCCAGAGGCCCCTGTCTCTGATGTCCTCCGAGCTCTGATCGGTCTCACGGGCCACCTCCAAGCCAGGGAGCCTCTTGAGGACCTCGGGGGCCAGTAGAGCCAGTCTGAGATCTTCCGCGAGGTGCGCTTTGACCGTGGTGGGAGGGGTCTCGGTGAGGACGAACTCGAACCCGTTGGGGCGCCTAGTCCTTGCCGCATGAATATATGTCGCAGAAGCCTGCTGGACCAAGCAGAACATGTCACCTAAGACCCCTAAGCTCTTCTTGGCCCAGCTGGAGTTCTTGGGGAGGTCCTCAAAGTGCTGCTTAGCCTTGTCGAAGGCCTGGTTGAGCTCCAGCGGGGAGAGGCCGTCGTGGGCCCTCAGCTTGGTATTGGTGGCCATCCACCACCCTCTACAATTTCTGTATAAGCTTGCCGCTGCATGAGACAGCAAGTCCTTGTCTGGGTCCAAGGACCAAGCCAGCTGGAGGTTGGTTCCTGCAGACGAGAGACCTAGCGCAACAGCTCCGTGTCTCCGCATACTTTCGCCTTCCCCAGGGAACCAACCCGCGATTTCTTCACCATAGGTAAGCCCTGGTTTGATACCACAAAAGGAAAGCTTGGCGTTCCTGGCTTTGGGCCCACCAAGAGCCACCATCTTGCGGATCCTGGCGCTGGCCGTCTTCCACCTGGTCCGACGTTTCTTCTTGACTCGGGGCTGCGCGCGATTCTTGCTAGGTGCGAAATCGCATCCAAGGTTGGCGACGGCAGGTTCTCCTCCCTCTGGCCCAGCATAGATACCAAGCCTAGTGACTGCTCGGCGAAGGAGCAGCTCAGAGTTGCCTGTCATATTAAATTTGTCCATCGCAAAAGGCAGGCCTAAGTCGTTCGCGAAACTGTCAATCAGGAAAGCCATAGCTGCCCTCATCTGGCCAATGAGATGGGGCATGGAATAGTTACTGTGGTTAAGGCCTATGTCGTCAATATGAATCGTTAGACTGGGCCCCAACTCTTGGCCTGGGTAATTCGACACTACTGGAAACATGTGGCACTTGATCTCGAAGGTGGCTGTGCTGGAGCCTGCCACGATGCCCTGCCACGGGTTAATCTTCGGAGAGGCCTGACCAGCCAAGACTAAGACACGTGGCCATGTATATGTCGATACCGCATATTCTAAGACATGAAGTGGATAATCGAAGGTAGTGGCTGCGTCCTCGAGGCCTTCATGTCTGGCATGTTCATAACATTGTCTAAGATCACCTATGACACTTAGAATGTGGTCATGGTTCAGGTGTGATGTGTCCCCCCTGATCGCCTGTCTCCAGTCCCCGTCCGCTGTGTGTCTGTGTGGTGCCATGTTGAACGTGCCATACTATGTAAGGTAACCTCCCAACTTCCTGCAGTTCTTGGGCATTCCACTACAAAATAAGTCGGCCTAGACTCTGGTAGAAGCCGATGGGACGGAAGCCTTTCTCCGGCTTGGCGAACAGCGAAACAATCAGGATCTGCATCCACGTGGGCAGATTCCCGCACAATCTAATGAGCACAAAAATCTTACTGAGGATGACCAATGCCCCGTCCGATAAGGCAGCAAAATGGCGGGGATGATATCCGTCTATGTCGATGGTGTGGGTCTTGAAGGAGAGGGAGAGTTGGCGGATTTCGTCAACTGACGGGGCCCTGGGGATGCGAAGGCCTGGCCACTTGAGCGGGGTCTCCTCTCGCGTCGGTAGTGCATTCCATGCTTCCGACCAGATATCAACTTGAGAGGCTAAGGCTGATGTCGGACACGCCGTCGGGTGTCCATCTTCACAAACGTGGACAACCTGCTCCTTCCTCTCCTCCGCAATCCTAGTGTATGCATGTCCCCATGTGGCTCCTCCTTCCAATGCATGATCACACCATTTGTTCCAGCTCTCACGAGCCTCGCGTTTTTCCCGAGGGAGATGTTGATGGGCCACCTCCTCCGCCTCCGACCCCAATGACTCGAGCCCCTGGATGAGTCCGTCGTGGCTGAGGGAGATGTCCGAAACGAAAGCGCCCAGCTTACGGCCCAAATAAGGGCCGCCCTCTTCCCCAAGGTGAAAGTGGAGAGGACCTTGTGGGCCTTTGGCTGCCCGCTGCAAAGATCCGAAGAGCTGGTTGAGAGATTGGTCCTCCCATGCCCTGCCAGCACGGAGGAGTGAAACAGCCTCACGGCACCGATGGTGAAGCCATACTAGTGCTCGGTGTCCCGAGCGACAAAGATGCTGCTTGGTGGCCAAAAGACGCGGGGGCGGAACAGAAGTTTGATGCCAGCCCCGCGCAGCCCCATCCAAAGCCTCCTGAACCTTCTGGTGCTCAGCATCTGTCTTCGGTGAAATGTACCCCTCCCCGTTGGGCTCTTTGAAATCCTTTAGAATCACATCTATGGAGTCCTGGAGGTACCCATAATCTGGTGCTCTGGGT
>CAUYUJ010017163.1:0-117500 GCA_963575745.1 Prorocentrum cordatum | reverse complement strand
TGCGTCGGGGCTCCTGCCCCCCAATCCGCCGGCGCCGTCGCGCCTTCCAAAATGGCGCCGCCAGGCTTCGGCGAGCATTCGAGCGCCGCGTTGGTCGTCGGAATTCGCCCCCCCTCCCTCCGCCAACCCCGCCGACGCTCTCTGGCCCTCCGCGGGGGCCCCGCCGGGCAGCGGGAAACGTTCCAGCGCCGTGATTCTCGCGCCCCCGCCCGCTCCGCCAGCCCCGCCGACGCCGTCGGGCTCTCGGGGGGGGGGCCCCGCCAGACTGCGGCAATCGCTCGCGCGCCGAAACTTCGCGTCGACGCGCGCGCCCTTCCCGCCCCGCCAGCCCCGCGGGCGCCGACTGGCCCTCCGGGGAACCCCCGCTTCTCGGCGGCAACCAGTCGAACGGCGCGGTATTCGTCAGGGCCCCCCCTGCTCCGCCAGGCCCGATCGCCCTGCCGCGCCGCGGCAAATTATCGAGCGATACCTTGGTCGCATTTATTCATCGGGGTTCGCGCCCTTCGAGCAGGCCTCGCCAGATCGCGGTGGGCACCCGAATGCGTCGTGAGATGCTCGTTCGCGCCCGGCCCGCGCCGCCGCGCGGCCGCCGCCTGGCCCTCGGATGAAGTCCCTCCGCGCCGCGCAATTGCCCGAGCGCCGCGTCTCGCATTCGAATTCGCGCCCTTCCCGCTCCGCCAATCCCAAGAGCGCCGCCTGCCCGCCCACGGGGGGCGCCGCCGACGCCAGGCGCTCCACCTGCCCCGCCGGCGCCGCGTGAACAGCTCGCGCTTGGCGAGATTAGGTGGACGAGTTCGTTGCGAGAGAACGGGAAACGGGAGAGGTCGGGCATAGCCCTGGCGCGACAACGCCATCTAGGCGACAGCGGCGCACGAGGACAACGGCCCCCCCGCCGCCCCTTGACCCCGCGCCCGCAGTCGCCCGGCCCTGTGCGAGATGTAGACGTGGGCGGGTCCTGCCTCTCCGCGGCGGGACTGGGCGCCCCCCCCCCCCCCTCCTTCTCGCCGCCCCCCATCCTCCTCTGTCTCTGCAGGGGTCGACGCCGTTCGGTGCCTGCTCCTGCGCGCTGGCGTCGGCGCTCATCCCTGGGGATATCCCCTTCTTCTCCTCCTTTGCCGGTCCTCCTCCAACTTCTTCCTCGCGCGTGTGTGTGTGCGTGTGAGTGTGTATATGTCTGTCTTGATGATCATGTCATGTTACCTTGCATCACATGTATCCTCTCTCTCTCTCTTTCTTGTTTTTCCGTCTCTCTCTCTCTCTCTCTCTCTCTCTCTCCCTCTCTCTCTTTCTCTTTCTCTTTCTCTCTCGCTCTCACTCTCACTCTCACTCTCTCTCTCTCTCTTTCTCCCTCTCTCTCTCTCTCTCTCTCTCTCTCTCTCCCTCTTGTTCTCATTCTTCAAACCTGGGTGGGGGCCCGCCTCGCCCCCCTCGCGACTGAGGGCTTCGTCCAGGAGCGCATTCCTGAAGGCGCCCTGGATTATATTTAATTCGTTCTATATCTGTATGTATATATATATATATACCCGCAAGGGCTTCGCCCCCTGCCGCCGGCCCCCTCTCTCGGAGAATGGGCCATGGAAGAGCTAAGTCATGAGGCCTTGGCGCTGTCGTGAAGCAGTATCGAAACTTCATGCGAAGCCGATTCGCAATCAGCAAAACCAACTGATCACAAGAGGGTTACCACACCTGGCGATTGGTAAGACGTGTATGGTTTACGGGCTTGGTTACCACACCTTGCGATTAAAGGGCCGAGGGAGTTCTCGCAGTTTGGGTTACCACGCCTTGCGATGGATGTGCGTGAAGGGTGGCGCCGAATTTCAGAAATGTGCCAAATCCAATTTGTTTTTGGACCCTGACCCCGCGGATCTGCGTAAGGGGTGGCGCCGAATTTCAGAAATGTTGCAAATCCCATGTGTTTTTGGACCCTGACCCCGCGGATCTGCGTGAGGGGTGGGACCGAATTTCAGAAATGTTACAAATCCCATGTGTCTTTTGACCCTGACCCCGCGGATCTGCGTGAGGGGTGGCACCGAATTTCAGAAATGTGGCAACCCCCCTTGTGTTTTTGGACCCTGACCCCCCGGATCTGCGTGAGGCGTGGCACCGAATTTTTAAAATGTGGCAAATCCCATGTGTTTTTGGTCCATGACCCCGCGGATCTGCGTGAGGGGTGGCACCGAATTTCAGAATTGTGGCAAATCCCTTGTGTTTTTGGACCCTGACCCCGCGGATCTGCGTGAAGGGTGGCACCGAATTTCAGAAATGTTACAAATCCCCTGTGTTTTTGGACCCTGACCCCGCGGATCTGCGCGAGGGGCGTCGATTTCGAGCCCCCCCAACAATTCAGACAACGCGCCCAGGAGACGCTAAAAATCCCGTTTGCCCCCCCCCCCCCCCTCGCGCGGTCAATCAACTAGTTACAGTAACCAGCAAGAAGCAAAACTGTAACACTGGAAACTACAAGCTACAACTGGCACTGGAAACTGCGAACCCGTGCCTCGCAGCCTGGTGGCCCCACAAGGGGGCCGGCGGATATATGTACACACATACATATACATACTTTGAATGCTCGCTCGCCGATGCAAACTCCCTCGCCGGCGAGGCAATGCGTTCCCCTGCGAGGAGGGGCAAGGTTGCCCTTCCCTGGGCCCGCGCGGGGAAAGGGGTCGGCCGGCGCCCGGCCGCGGGGCAGCCGCCGCGCGGTCGAACCGACCGCAGACGAGCTTTCTCTGACCACCGCCAGCGCCGCGGCGTTCCGCCGGTCCGCGCGGGGGCCCGCCACGTTTCTGGACAGGGAGCCCATCGCGCTCTTAGCATCGACGGTCGAAAGCCGACTTGTCTCCGAGGCTCCTTTCTCGTGGCAGCGGAGTGCTAGTCTGGCCTCGGAACGTCGCCGAAGACTGCGTCTCCCCGCGGGAACTGCCACCGCTGGGCGTCCGCCACGGCGCTGGCCCATGAAAAAAAACGAACTATGGAATGAGAAAAAATAAACTAATAAGATAGTAAAAGAGAAAATATATGGTGAGGAAATCTTTTAACGAAGAAAAGAATTTGAAATTTAGAGAGGGAAAACAAAAAAAACGATAAAAAAAAGAAACAAACGCTGATCGCTGCCAACAAAATACAAAAACAGCCGGCAGCCCTAACACTCGACACTCGACGCAACACGCATCCACATCGCACCCACACCCCCCCTTCGTCCCACCATACCGCCGCCCCCCCGCCCCCCCCCCCCCCCCCCCCATACCCCCCATCCCTCCCCCCCCCGCCCTGCCCCCTTTCCACCCGTACTCCCTTGCCGCTCCCGCCGCCCAAACCGCGCCCCACCCAACAGCCCCCGACACACCCCCACGCCCCGCGCCCGGCCGACAACCCTCCCACCCGAGTGCCCCATCCCCACCCCTCCCCCCCCCAAGAGAGGTCTCCGCCGCCGCGACGGAAGCCGCGGCGCGTCGGAGGCGTCGTGATCTCCGCAACAGGATGCGCGCGTTGACGCGACCGACTTTGCGGATTCCTGCGTCGGCCGCGATCGGGAGAGTTCGCGAGCGGCGTGAAAATTGGGGCCAGGGGCCGCGCCGTCAGCCGTCAGCCGCTGAGCGGCCGCGGCCTTCAAGTGCTTGCAAATCCCAATCGGCGCGAGACCGTCGGCCGCCGCCATCGGGCGCGGCGCAGAGAGCGCGAGGAGGGGGGCCCCGCCGGCCGCGTCGGGCCGACTCGCGGGTCACCCACTAGACTCAGGCCGGCGCGGCGCGTTCTCAGCGCCCGACGTCGTGCGCCGGGCGGAGCGAGGCGACCGGCTGAATCGCGGGGAGCGCGCTTCCCGTCTGTGGAGTGGGCGCGAAAACTCCCCGGCCCTCGCCGCCGGGGCCACGGCGCTCGCGCGCGCGCTATCTTGATTTAGCGATCGTTTCCCCGGCCGCCCCCATCGACCGGCTTGTCTGGCGGACCAAGCTGGACAAGAGAATTCGATCCGGGCGCCCCTGGCGCGTGGCGCTGGACCCCTCGCTCGAGCGGGCCCGCGCGGCCTCCGCTGATTGCGCGGCCTGCCGCGCCTTCAGATCGGCCCGCTCAGAAATCTCGACGCTCGTCGGGGGCCAGTTCCTTCCGACGCGCCGCAGTTCCCGAGGGTTGGGTTGCGGAGCCGAGGCCCCCGGCGGCGCTGCCGGGAACGGGGGGCCAGGGTCGGCCTCGGCTGGTTCGCCGAAACACAAATTGGGGCCTCCAGCCACCGAGCTCCACTCCCGAAGCTCTTCGCTCAAGCGTTCGTCCTGCTCCTGGCCAGGTTCACCCCGCGCGCCCAGTGGGTCTTCTTCTTGGCCCTCTGATGGCCCAGCGGGCCCAGGCCTGGATAACCGGCTCTGAGCGCGCGGAGCAGTGGCCGCCTTGGAACGCGGCAGGCCCTCGCCGCGGCCCGCGCGAGCTCCTGGCCACTCGGGGGGCTGGCGCCTTTCTCCGAGGGCCGATCCTGGGCGAGACGGGGCCCTGATCCCGCGGCCGCGGCGGGGGCCCCCCCCGGGGCCCCGGCCGTCGGCGCGTCTGGGCCGCCCTCGACGCGGCCTCCCCTGGAGAGTCCAGAGCCTCCTCGATCGGGGTCAGCCTCGGGCGCTGACGCAGAGGCTCGGGGCTTACCGCGGTAACAATGGGATTCGCTTCCGCGGGTCGACTAGCGGCCTGCCCCCGAATTGACTGGGCGGCGCCTCCAGATCCTGGCCTGGAAAGGCGCGACGTCGAGGGCCCCGTGGGCCGAGCGCTCCGAGCGCTGGCCGGCGCGGCGGCAATGGGCCCCGTCGCGGCTGGGGGCGCGCGGGCCTCCGACAATGTTCTCGCTTCGGGCTCTGGCGGGTCTCAGACGGAAGCCTCTGGGGCGCCGCGAGCTTCGGGCGGCGGGTGCCCCTCCGCCGCCGCGTCGATCGCGCCCGATCTTCGAGCTGTCGAGAAGCTGGGGCCCTGGTATTTCGGACCAGGTCGCCGGGCGGGCCTGCTCAGCTGGGCGCTCGATCGAGCGCCTCGAGGAGGCGCGGTCTCCTCGCGACCCAAACGGTTCACCCTGGGCCGTTGCACTGACAATCCACGACTCCCGGGCCCGCGCGGCGGCCCTCCTGGAGAGCGCGCGAGCGGTTGAAGGCGTCGGGCGGCGGAAGACGCGCGCCCGCTGGCCGGGGGGGGCAAACGCAGTCGACGCGGCGCCTGGCGCGCGGTGCGTTGGAAAGGCGGGGGCGGGCGTCGATGGCTGCCAACGCTCTTCGCGCTGACTCCCCAATGCGATGCCGCCTGACAAATGCCGTGGCAGCCGCGCCCGAGCCCGCCGCTCCCGGATGGACATCCCCCGCCCCGACGACGTCGAGCCCGTCGCCCGAAAAGGCTCCATGGGTATCAAAATTCTCGCCGGCGACGAGCTGAAATGGCGAGAATCCGCCCCGATGGAAGCTGCTAGTCTTGGCAACCATAACGTGGCGCGCAACGGCCACTCAGCTTCTCCCGTGGAGGCGGGGCTGCAACCGAAAGCGGCTTCCGACAGAGCCTTCTGGACCACCATCACCCCCGCCCCCCCCCTCGACGCTCGCACTTGCCGCCCTGGAAGGGGGGGCAAGGGCGTCGCGCGCGAATGCGACGCGGCTTTCGGCTCCCCTGGCGAAAGCAAACTCGAATGTGGAGCGCCCGTCGCGCATCGACATCTCCGAAGGCCAAGCGGGCACACCCGCGATCATAACGCCCCCCATATGGTCCTTGAGGCATCGTCTAGCAAGAAGGGCCACCGCTGAAAAAGGTGTCCCGTGATGGATGGCGTTCGGGGCGGGAGCGCGCTGTACCTCGACGTCCACGTGAGACAAATCCAAGGCCGCTGTCAGAGTGAACGCATGGCGTGGGGCAAATATGATCGACGTCGCCAGCATGGCCGCGCGCTCGAACCGCGCCGATCGTCCGTCTCACGTTCAACCTAGCCCCGCGCAGCCCTGGAAGCGCGCAGGCAATCTTCGCGCCTAGGGAGGCCAAGGTCGACGCGCAATCGGGCGACTTCCCGCCGCGGCTCGGGGCCCGCGGCCCGGGTGGAGCTCCTGGGGGGCCTGGCAGGGGCCTCGTCGGCGCCCAGGGAGAATTGGTCTCTGGCTCATCGCCGCTGTCGTCGGGGTCTCCAGTGGCCCCGGGGGGTTCTCCGCCTCTTTTACCGGGAATTGGCGACTTCGTCGCCCGATCTCCTCCGACCCCCCTCCTCTGAGCCCTCGGAGAAGGCGCGCGGGGCCTGGCGCCGCCCTGCCGCCAGCTCGATGTCAAGGGCCATCGCGGCCTCCAGCGCTGCAGCATGGATCTCCGACTTTCTCGCCCTGGCCGAGCCGGCGAGCGGGGGTGAGCGCGCTGCCGCGAGCGCCGACGTCTCTGCCCCGGAGAAATCCAGGAGCATTGCTAAGATCCCAAAGGCGCTCCGAGACCTAACTCGCACAGTGCACAGGTTAGCGCGGGGCCCCTCGCATGGCGAGGAGAGACTGGGCCATCCGAGGCTCCCGCAAGCTGGATGGCCGGGAGTGTTCAATGGGAAAACTATCCGCAATGACTTAACTGATGAAGTGCGCGCGCTTGAATCATCTCTCCTCAATTGGATCCACCCCCCCCCCGTTCGGGGCCCGGGCCGCGCCGGGGGCGTGGAGACAAAGTGCGGGGCCTGGGCCTCGAGGCGATGCCAGAGGCGCCCCTCGCCCTAAGCAGCGCGCCTAGGTCCTTTCCCGCGAGGGCGTCTAGGACCCCCGCAACGCGACGCCGCCGTCTCCGTAGCTCGGCCGCGACGCGCGGGGGGGGAAAGATCTCAGGGTCCCCCCATGTGAGCTTCCGGCGCTGGGTCTCGCGCTTCTGGGGCCCTGCAGCCGCTCTGGGCCCGAGAACTTCGAGCGCGCGGGCCGCAGCGTCTCGCGCCGTTCGGGCGGGAAGCGGTCCTCCTCGAGGGTCATGAATCTTCGCTCCTGCTCGTGGCTTATCGCCTCCTGTCCTCCTGCCTCATCATCCTTGCTTTTGCGCCAGGGGGGCGCCCCGCGCGAGCCGCTGCGAGCTGCGCCGATCCTTGCCGCCGCCTCTAACTGCGATTGGTCCCCAGAGCCCCGAAAACATGGCGCCCCGGGCCATCCCCGAACCCCGAGCCGTCGGGGCCGCCTTAGAACCGCAAGCTCCCGAGCTCCCCCTTTCGCAGGAGTGCGTCGAGGGCGCAATGGTGAAACTCAATGGCGTCGGACTCGCAAAGGCCCGATCGCTCCTGAGCGAGCTCGTCTCGGGAACAATTCCCCTTGGTCGAGCGCCTCAGATCCTCGGGGACCCTCAGGGCCCCCTCTGGAAGTTGCTTCCGCGGCCCAGACAACGACAGAAACATCGAAGTCCTTGGCGAAGATGTCACGGGGAGATGCCCCCACGACGCCGAGGCGGGCATCGCCCTCAGCGCCCAGGTCGCGCTCGGCGTCGCTCAGCTGGAAGATGGGCGCGACGCGCTCGTCTCGTCGCTCGCCGCCAGCGCCGACTGCGCCAGGCTGGCCGCGTCCTGGCGGGGCAGCCAGCCCTTGAGCGTTTGGGGCATATCGAAGATGATCGACGCCATCTCCGACGTCTGCAGGAACCAATGCTCGCTCTTCTTCTGGCTGTCCACCGCGCAGGTCACGTCGAAATGCCCGCTGCATCTCGGCCGTCGTCACGGGCCTTCAGCTGGTCGGTTGGCCCGACTTCTTGGCCGCGGGCGCTCCTGGCGGCGGGGGCCCCTACTGCGCGCGGCCCTCGTCCGCCTGGGCGAGGAGCGCCTTGCCCTCCGAGGCGGTCGCGGGCTTCGCCCTGTTGGGCGGAAGCTTCGCCTGCGGGGTTGGCGTCCCTGGGTCGCTCGTCGTGGTGCTTGGTCGTAGCATCCAGCTCCTCCTTTGCCTGCAGCTCCGCCGCCTCGGTCAGGCCGCCCGCTGCACGTGGTTCGCCTCGCCCTTCTCCGCATTGGTCTTGGCGCGGTAGCTCAGGCGGCCCTTGCGCGTGGCGCAATCGGTTCTCCGCCCGCGCCGGTTGCAAAAGGTGGCCCTCGCCCGCAGTCGGCCGGCCCCGAGGGCTCTCCACGGGTCGGGCGCTCGTCGTCGCATCCAAATTGCTGGTGCACTTGGTGCGCAGCCACCTCGCCTCGAGGGCCAGATACCTCCGGCGGTGCTAGTTCGGCTCCTGACGCATGGCCCTGGCGCGGGACCGCTCCTTCTCCGCCGCGTTCATGGCCTCGGCCTGCGTCGGGGCGTCGAAGCGCTCCGAATCCTCCGGGGTATTGAACTGCCCCCAACCGCTGTCGAGCATCTCCATGATGTCCTCCTCGGGGCCCTCGATGCTCGCGTTCCAAGCCCTGCGACGTAGGCTTTCCTGCCCCGCGCGGGCGTGGAAGCCCCCGGGGCGCTCCTACGGGCGCGCCTCCAGGAGCGGGGCGTTCTTCTCGGCTGGCGTCGCGGCCGCCGCCGGCGTCTGGACTGTGGGGCGATAGGTTACAGGATGTTGGTTTCGCTGGGGCTCGAGCCGATGGGGGGCTTGCCAGCCAGGGTTAGGCCGCTGCCCCCTTCGTCTCCGAAACAACAACTCCGGGCGGGGAGGGGGGGGGGGATCTGCCGCCTAGGTCGCTGCCGCGCCAGCCCTGACCACCGCCCCGGGCGCCCGCGCCCAGAGGCACCCTTGCGCTGGGGGCGGGCGCGAGTTCCGAGACGCCGCGAAGCCTACGAGCGGGAACTTCTCGATCAGGTCCGGGCGGAAGCCGAAATCCTCGGGCTCGGGGCGGATGAGGTCCGCGGACCTGCGGCCGCCAGGATGCGCGAACAACGGTCGAACCGCCTTCTCCTCGCCCTCGTTCAAGATGATCGCGTTGGCCTTCAGGTTGATCGCCGCGCGGAGCAGAACCGACAACTTAACCGGAAGCAGGGGGGGGGCAGGCCTGCGGGGGAACCAAGAACTCGACGACACCGCATCCCGCGATCGTCGCCGGCACCCCGGCTCTACCAATCGGGGAGGTCCTTCCCCCGATGCCTGACGCCGACGCCCCTCTCGCAGGAGCGAGGCCCACCTTCGCCATGTGGCCGCGGGCCGCGGTCTCGCATGGCGCTGATGAGCTGGTCGAAGTCCAGCTTGCCGATCAGCGCTTGGCAGACCGCGGCGTCGACCAGGGCGCGAGCTCCGACGTCCTCCATCGCGAGGAACACCAGCGCGAACACCTTGTCCTCGGCGATGTTCTGGATGTGCTAGCTCCAATGGTCCGTCATCGTCTCGCGAGTCTCGATGCTCGGTCGCGCCGCGCACGAGCCCTGGGGGGGGCGAGGGCGCCGAGAAGCCTGAATTCGCGCGGGGCCCGTCCTCCATGTGATAGAAGGAGATGGCCGTCGGAGCACGCGATCCTGATGCTGCCGAGGCTCGGCCCCGATTCTTTCCCGCCACCGTCCCGTCGCTCTCAGACCTGCGGGCCATCTGAGACACGCCCGCCCGACGACCCCCCCCCGCACTTGGCGCGTCGGAGTCTCTTTTGGAGGTCGGCTCCCGTGAATGGTTTGAATCCAGGGCGGATGGATTTCTTGTCGGATAAATCACGGTCGACCTCGTTGGCCATCTTGAGCTCGCGAGACTCCTCCCACGTGCGCCGGCGCCCATTGCCGAAGCGCTCTTCGACCGCCGCCGAGAGCGCGTCGACGGCCTCGTCCTTCCAGGGCCGTCAGACGGCCTCTGCCTCGTCCTGTGGGAGCTCCGCCTCGTCGCCCAAGTCGTCGTCCCAGGACGAGTCGGCCTCGGCCTCTGCCGCGTCGACCTGGCGCGCCGCGCGGGGAGTCGGCGGGGGCGCCGGAGTCGGCGGGGCCCTTCTCTCCGTGGCGCCCAGCTTGAATAACGCCGCGCGGATGGGGGAGAAGTCCTTGCGGCCCAAGGCGATTGTGCGTAGCGTAGATTAATGTTGTTCTCCTGCACGCAGGCTGCGCCCTCCTTCGAGCATCGAGTCTACGCCGCTTCTGGGAGGAGCAGGCCGCGCGTCTCGGCCTCGCTGATCTGGGCGTCTAGACGGAGCGACGAGTCTGTCGGTGTTTCTCCGCCGCTGATCACGCTGTCAGAAAACGCCAAATGTTGCGACCCCCTCTCCCGAACCCATCAGGCGCTCACCGCTCAAACTGCGAGATGCGACTGGAGCTTCTGGACGCGGGCCGCGGCGTCCAATGATACCCAGACTACCTTGAAAGGTACCTGGAACTCGAGGCTCCATCACTTTCGATGTCTGCTGATTCTCGGGGCACCCGGTGCGGGGCGCCGATGGCTGTCCGAAGTCGATCCTTCGATTGCATGCTAGGGTCCAGCCTTCGAGGGGCCAGTCGTCTCCAACGCCTCGCCAGTCTTGCCGGCCCAACGCTTCGGCCCAGCGCCAGTCCCAGCCGCTGTGAGACTCCAGGCTGACATCCCCCGCGTCAGTACTTGCATCTGCTGTTCTTGCTGCTTGCAGCTGGCGCTGCTGCGGCTGCTGTGCTGGTTCGGGCGGCACCTTGCCAGCGACTCCAGCCGCTCCATCAGGATGACCGCGGGGGCGAGCATGGGCTCGCTGAACATGGCCAGCAAACACCTGGGGTCGCGTGGCGCCACTGATCATCGTGGAGCCAAAGATTGGCACCCGCTCCTGCCGTCGCGGTCGCAGGCATCAGCGCCGTCGCAGCGACTGCCGGCGGGACCTCGATACTTAAAATATCTGAACAAGACTTCCCCTCCGCCCCTTGCAATTGTCTGGGGGGGCAACCGTAGCCATTTTGGCTCAAGTTCCACGCAGTGCCCTGAGGCTCGGAGCATGGTCGCTGCCGAGGGGCCGGCTCGAGGGCCGCCCTCGGTCGACAGGTGGCCGCGCGCGCGGCCGCGGGGGGCGGGGGATCTGCCGCGCTGATCTTGCCGCGATGCTGGGATAATTCCCTGGGTGCCCGACGCCAACCCCCGCCAGAAGCGGAAATGTTGCAAAGCTCCCTTTCCTGGCCGCCCCAGAGGACAGGCCACGGGGGGGAAGCCCGACAGCTTCAGAGGGCAGGCATCGGGAGGAAAGCCAGACAAGAAAGGGGGGGCGCGCCCGCAGAAGGGGGCCCGGCCCTGCCTTGGCTGCCACGCTCTCTTTCCCGCGCACCCCGCCCCTGCGATTTCTCGATGAGCGTCTTGAAGCCCCATCGGGTGAACAGATTCAGGACCGTTTTGGAAAGGATTCTGGCGGTGATGGTCTCGGCGATGGTGGCGGAAATCGCGGTTTCTGGGCAGATTATCGTGCTGGTATCGACGACGACTACGATGGTGACCGCGGCCTCGGCGTTGATGCTAATGGCAATGAGCTTTCGGTTGCGGACGTTGATAGGATCGTCCAAACTCTGCAGAGTCAGTTGGGCATTGTAGGGCTCTCCCGTCAAACGGGCACATGTTGTCACGCATTGCAGGTCTCCAGGATGAGTTGCAGTCTCTCCGGGCTCAGAAGGCAGAGATGCTTACCATTCACCAGAAGCGTGCACTCTGTAAGCAGCATCATCACTGGGCCAGTAAGAAAAACGACATGCTCACTGATCAGATTCGTGAAATTGATGAATCCATGCCCCTGCAGGCTGATCGTCTCCCTGGTCACTAGGCAGCAGCAGACAGCCCTTGACAGGGCCTCCTGGGGGGACAAGCTTCAGAGCCTTCCAGCATCGGTGCCAATATCTCAGGACTCGGATGGCAGTCCTTATGTTGCAGCACTCGTAAAGTTTTTTCGCAGCCTCTAAGGCCACCCAGAAAGATAAGAAGTTGTCTCAGGTTTTGCAGCACCTCCAGGGCATTGCACTGCCTGGCAGCTCTTCGGGTTCTGCTCCTCCAGGTTCCTCGAGGCCCAAGTCAGTCGAGCCCGTTCGTGCCCGGCCCATGGCCGTTGATCCCACAGGAGTGCCGTCTAAGATGGGGGTTGGCCCTGGACGCGCGCCATCCTCGCCGCCACCACCGAAACGTCCTGCCATGCCACCCCCTGATGTCTCTGCTGCAGTCGATCAGTCGGATGGAACGGATACGGCTGACGCCGAGACCGGCGACGTCGCGGACGCCTCGGGTGCTGCCCCGTCGGTTCCATCGACGTATGCTAGTATTGTTCAAGAAAGGTCGGGGCAAGTCTGCGCCCGCTGATGGCATGTCGCCTGCGTCGCCATCCGCTCCAGAGCAACAGCTGTAGTGGAGATGCGACCCTTCCTGGCAAGTCAGCCTTCACCGAAAAATCTCGCCACGAGTGGGTCCCCGTGACGGTCAGCATAACCTCATGGTCGAATGCAGAGCCATTCCTGGTGGCATTTGGAGATCAATTTGATGCAATTGGGTTTCAGGAGCTCCGTCGCTTTGCTGAACCAGTTGAGTTCGCACTCAATCCAACCCGCAAGCATGGCCAACGCACTCATCGGCGCCCTTCGGTCTTCACGGCTGAAGGCGGTCTGAGCCCTGGCGTTGGTTTAGTGTCGCACTGCGCCATATCTTTCTCGGATGTGGTCTTCGATTCCTCGGGCGTCATGCCCCTTCCTGAACGCTTTATCATCAAGCGCTGGCATGGGGGAATTGACACAGGGACCCGGCGAGCCAATGTTTACATACATACAAGTAAATGTGCTAAAGATCGGAACGCCCAACTCCTCTTACAGGTAGCAGCTGTCATGAGGACCACTGGTACCCCTCCGTCATTTCAGCTGGTTGGAATATGTCCCCCATCGAGCTGCAGGCCAATGGGTTCTCATCGCTTCTAGGTGGCCCACGCCGATGAATCCGCAGGTGCCCCATCGATGATCGACTACTTCGTTGCGCACCCAGCGTTGGCAGCAGCAGCTCCCTGCCAGGTCTGGGAAACGCCCTTGCTTATCAAGCGCCAGCGCGTTGTCCTGACGCTGCGTGGCAATGTGCACTCTGCTTTGGTCTCTGTTCTCCGTCGACCTCCTCTCGTTCCAATTCAGAGGCCCGTTGAATGTGCCCCCTGCCCCCCGTCCTTGGATGAATTTCCAGATCCTGATCGAGTGGATGTAGTATCTGATCTTGAATGTCTCTCGAAGACTTCGGCCAAGGAGCTGGAGACTTCGGCCAAGAAGCTGATTGGGCTCCATCAGCTACTTGACCCTCTGGTTTGTGTTAAGTGCGGTGAGTCTCCTATCGGGATTCGGATTTCTGTTTCGCTTCTCCTCCCTGGTGGTCTTGCTACATCTTGGGGCAGCTCTGGAGGTGCGTCTCGAATCGTCTTGGGGCCTTCTCGAATTCTTGCAAACCTTTACACGGGCAGCTAGTGGTCCGCGCAGATATCGCCCCTCGTCGCGTGAAGCCCGCCCCCAGATTGGCCGCGGTGGCGTTATTATGCGAATCGCCCTGGCTTCCTGGATCTTAGCACTATTGATTGGCTCCGGAATACTCTGGCTGAGATGGCTGCAGCTCTGGAGCGGGTGGGCTTCTGCTGAGCGTTATCAGTCCTGGACTTACTGGACCAAGAAGTCAGTGCAGTCTGGGCGTTCTGCCGTGCGCAAGTTTGTGAAGGGTTCAGTTGATTGGGCAACCATCCAGACCGTATCCACACCGACCCCTGCTGTCCCCATGGGGACTCCTTAACATCATTTGAAGGCGCGTGCAGAATTTTGGCACGGTCTCTGGGGGCCTCTTGCAAGCACACCTGCTGGCCCCTGCCGGAACTTGCTGATGCCCCCTGTGCGTCCAACGGATCTTGCATCCTTTGCCTCAGCCGTCACTGGCGCGCCGTAGGCAGATGTGTCGGAAATACAGAGCACGGGCAGCTGTCGGACTGGACGGGATGCATCCTCATCACCACGCCCAACTCTCAGACCCCGCTCTTATGGCTTTTTTTGTGTATATTGAGAACAGTTTTGCGCATGGGTGGGGCTTCCTCCCATCTTAGCTGCGTTCGCGATGAGTTTGTTACCGAAGCCCGATGGTGGTGAGCGCGCCGTTGCATTCCTCACGACATATGCGCGCGCCTTCACACGGTTCTTTCGGTGCACGCATGGCGTGAGTTGGGCTCGATTGTATCCGCGACCGTACATCTATGGTGTGTGCGCGCTCACTCGTGCCAGCAATACGCGTGGCGCATGGGCGCGCCGGCAGAGTACGCAGCTGCGCGCGGCGCGTCTGCGCTCTCGCCTTTGCTGGACATTCAGAAGGCGCACGAGCAGGTTAGGCGCAAATTACTCAAACGTGCAGTGCAGTTTGGCTTCGATCCAGGCTTGTTGCGCGTGCTCTTGTCTCTCTACAGATCGCCGAGGGTTGCGTGCTTGCGCCGAATCGTTGGGACTAGGATCTGTGCGGGCATCACTATTGTTGCTGGTTGCTCCTTTGCAGATCAGCTCACGCGCGTTATGTTGGCTACTGAATTGGGTTCTGTTCTGGCAGCCTATCCGTACCCCCATGCGGTGCCAGTGGCTGATGACGCGCAAGCCCTGGGGCTCAGAAGTGCGAGGGAGCTCCTGAAGCTTGGCTCGGATGCGTCGCGCCTCCTTGAGTGAGCTCACCTTCTCTGCCCGACTTCCGCTGGCGGAGAAGAGGACCGCGCTCCTCGCCTCGGGCCCGCGCCCGGCCAGGGGTATCGCAGCTGAGGCCCCGCGTCTCTCAGGGGCTCTCAAGTTATCAGGTCGGGGCCTCGGCGTTGACTTTCAGCTGCGCAGGGGGCGTCGGGGTCGCCCAATCCTGAATGCCAGGCTGAAGATGGCCATGGCCAAGGCCCGTCGTCTATTGCGTCTGAAGGAGGGGTGATAGGGTGGCTGGCATCGTCAATGCGAATTTGCGTCCTACAGTATCCTATGGCATTGATGTGGTTGTGTTGAGTACTTACCAGATCCAGCAGGTTAGGGCCATACATCATGCGGGGCTTGACACAGGTAAGCGCCGATCTGTCACTGTGGACCCCGCTCTACAGCCGTTGCTGGTCCCGCCCTGGATGCCCATGCAGAAATCGTGCGTCTCTGGGCAGTCTCTCGTTGGAACCGCGTCCTACACGAGGGTAGTATTGATGAAGTCCTCTCTCGTGCTCGTGACTCTGTTTCGGGCCAGAACAGATGCTGGTCGTCACCCTGCCCGGGATTGGGCGGTCGGTCGTCGCCCCGGCCCAGTGGCAGAAATCTCTTGGGGTGGATCTGTTCACTGCGACGACGACGCCGCGTGTCTCGGTAGCATTAGTGACCTGTGCTGCCTGCGCATGGGCCTGGAAGCGCGCCTCTGTGCGCCGCCCATCCTTCGGTCGCCTGTCTGGCCCCCCTCCTGCCTCCCCTCTTTCCCCTTTTGTCCAAGCAGACCGGAGATTGGGGCGCGCTGCAGCAGCGAGCTTCAGGGGCATTTCTTCCGGGGGGGATTTACTTCAAGGGGGGGCTTTACTTCGAACCGAAATAACCCATGCGCCAGTTGATCCCATCTGACTTTTTCCTCACACCTCATATGAGTGCGACGCCCCCGGCGAGTTTCGACGCTGGTTTGGCCCGACGCAGGCCCTCGCGCGACGTCTCGGTCATCGCCGCGGCAATCCCGTCTGGGCCACAGCATTGGTTCCTGGCCCGCGGCATAGCTCGCATGTCGCACCGCCTTTCCCCGACTCCGTTTGGGGGCGCGCGATCGATGGCCCTCGTTTCTCGTCGCCAGCGCGCGGAGACGGCTCGGCGATGTTTGGGCCGTCGCCCCTCGCGTTCCGATGCGGATGGGGCGCTTGTTCCTTTGCTCCTAAGCGCCGAAACGTCTTTGGTGAGGCTGTCGCCCAAGACCGTCCTAGGTTGAATGCGGCAGCATATGGTGCCCTGCCTGCATTTGTTCAGGGCGCTCCTGGGGCAGAGCTATATGCGCCCCTATTTTCGCAGTTTGAGTTCGTTACCGATTACCAGTGTGATGTTGACGTTTGGGCCCTGGGCTATGAAGCTCCCACCCTTGGTTGGGCTAAGCGCTGTTGCCCCCTATGGGCCCAAGTGCACCGTGTGGCGACAGGCATCGGTTAACACGTGTCACCACAGTACGTAAGGGTGACCGTAGTGATGCGCGCTACGCTTGGAATCGACAAGCAAACCTATTAGCCAAACTATGTGCGGACCTCCACTTTCATGATTCCGTGCAGCAGGATCGGATTAAACGATCTGGCACCCTTGTTCGGCATTTCGGTTGTTATACCGGGCACTGCACTGCAGATATCCTCCATAATATTCCCAAGAAGACTCGGCCTGCTGATTCTGAGAACAGTCAGGTTCCAGATCCCCCTTCCCTCCTATTGCCGGGTTCTGCGTCTGGAGCTCTGCGTGAGCATTTCTGGGACCCTTCCACAAGGCGTTTTGGATGTGTGGATTGTTGGGATAACTCGGTCTCCAAGAGCCACCCTCTGCGTTCCCAATGCCCCTCGCCTACGGGTGGTGGGCGCTGTCTTCGAAGGCTGCGAGATATTATTTGCTGTCGCCGCTGTGGAATGCCAGTGACCGAATTAAGACTTGTACTGGGGCCCCCCGGGCCACTGGCACAATATCTCGCCTGAGGCTCAAGTGCGATGGGCGTGGCCCGCGCGCGACTTGCCCGATCGGAAATGTCTGTGCTGTTGACTGTACCAGCATCGTCTATGCGTTGACCAAACCACACGATGTTTTTAACTCCCCGACCCTCTTCGACCCTGAATGGCTGTTGCAGCCGCTGGTGCAGCCAGATGACTAATATGCGGCGTTGGTTAACGGATGAAAAGGGATATACTGTGTGCATATCTTGCCGCGATGCGGGAAGCCTCTTGGATGCCGCCACCCGCGACGCCGAGGTGAATTGTAAGACTTTAACTATTTATTTTCCTTTTTCATGTTGTCGGTGTTATTATTGCCCAGGCTCGCCAAGCGACGAAGAGGCTAGCTTGCTTCCCTCATTGCTGCGGGCCGTGGGTCGACATCTTTCAGTCGAGCCTGCGGAGGCTGTCTGACTGCCAGGATTTCACAAGCATTGAAGCACAATGGAAGCAAACACCCGTGCCGCTTGCGCTTGTGAAACACTTTGCTTCGCGTGTCTGTGATGCATTTTGCCTAGGCTCGCCAAGAGATGGAGAGGCTTGCTTCTCTCTCTTTGATGCTGGCTGTGGGGTGACATCACTCTGTGCCGCTCTATGGGGCGACTTCTTTTAGCTGACCTTGGGGCTGTCTGATTGCGAGGCTTCCCGAGCATTGGGCGCAATGGAAGCAAGCACCCGTCCCGCTTGCGCTCGGGAAACCCCGTGCAGTTCTGACGTGCCTCCTTCCTTTGCCCAGGCTCGCAAAGAGAGGCAAAGCTCTGCTGCTGCCTGGGTTTGAATACTGTGCTGATTGCTTGGAGGGGAGGCGGAGGAGGAGGAGGAGGAGGAGGAGGAGGAGGAGGAGGAGGAGGAGGTTGAGGAGGAATCCGGCGCCCAGGGTCGGTCTCCCGGCCGCCCAGTTTCGGCGAGCTGCGGAACTGTCGCAACTTTCGCGTGCTGGTGGGAGACCCAGCGGGATGGCGTCTTACGTAAACCCAAACTGAGTTTGCGCATCCCTGGGTGCTGTAAAATGCTGCGCAAATGTCGCTGGCCCGCGTGCTCCTGGGAGGCCCAGCGGGGCGGCGCCTTGCGCGGAACCATCTGAAAGAAAGCGCGCCACTGGAGGACCCTATAATTGAAAAGGGGGGGGTCGGACCCCCCCCCTTCAACCGGGGGGTGAGATTTTCGACCCCCCCACCCCTTCCCCCCCTTCAAGGAGGGGGTCCGACCCCCCCCCCCTCTCCCTTGACCCCCCCCCGCCCCCCTTGGCGCTGGAAAGGCGGGGGGTTCGAGCCCCCCCCTCCCCCCCTTGGCGCCGGACAGAGAGCCGGGGGCCTCTCCCGCTGCTCCTTTCTGCGCCGGAGAATGTGGGTAGGGAGTGGGGAAAATGGTACAGTGAGTAGTGAGTGGTGAGTAGTGAGTAGAGAGTAGCGAGTAGTGAGCAGTGAGTAGTGAATAGTGAGTAGTAAATAGTGAGTAGTGGTGAGTAGTGAATACTGAATAGTGAGTGGCGAGTAGTGGGTCATGAGTAGGGAGTAGTGAGTAGCGAGTACTGAGTAGGGAGCAATGAATAATGAGTAGTCGGTGGTGAATAGTGAAGAGGTGGGTAGTGGGCAATGCGTAGTGAGTAGTGAATGGAATGTAGTGGGTAGTGAATAAAAAATATCGAGTAGGGAATCGTAATGAGTAGTGAGTAACGAATAGGGAGCAGCGAGTAGTGAGTAGTGAATAGAGAGTAGAAAGTAGTGAATACTGAGTAATGAGCCGTGAGTAGGGAGTAGTGAGTAGCGGAACGTGTTTAGTGAATAATGCATATTTGTCACTGAATACTGCGTAGTGAGTAGTGAGCATGGAATATGGAGTGGTGACTAGGGAATAATGAGTAGGAAGCAGTGAGTAATGAGTAGTGGGTAGTGAATAGTGAATATCGACTACTGTTTTGGGCTGGGGTTAGGAGTTGGGTTTAGGGTCTGGGGTTAGGGTGAGGATTAAGGTTGCGGGTGGCGGGGGGGAGGCGGGTTCTGGAGTCAGGGGGCTGCGTCGCGAAAGGGGGGAGGGTGGGGGGGGGGCGAATTTCGAGTTCAGGGGGTGGGTGGGGGGGGGGTTCGGACCCCCCCTCCCTTTTGAAAGGGGGGGGGTCCCTGACGTCGGACCCGGAAAGGGGGGGGGGATCCCGACGACGGACCAAGAAAGGGGGGGTGGTCCCCGACGACGGACAAGGGGAAAGGCCTCCCCCCCCCTTTGTGGGCATCCAGTGGCGCGCCCTCCATCTGAGACCCCGCGCTCCTGGGTGCTGCGAACTGAACTGCTGTCGCAAATCCCAACGGGGTGGGGGATTCTGCGCAGACCCAACTGAATACCGCATCCGTGGGTGCTTTGAAGCGCGCAACTGTCACCACTCTCGCGTGCTCCTGGGTAACCCAGCGGCGTGGAATCTTACGCAAACCCAGCTAAAACCTTGCATCCCTGGGCGCAGAGGGATGCGCAACCGTCGCCATTCTCGCGTGTTCCTGGGAGGTCCAGCGGCGCGGCGCCTTCCGTAGACCCAACTGCGACCTCGCCTCCCTGGATTCTGCGAGCTGCGGAGCTGTCGCGACTTCGTGTGCTCACAGCATACCCAACGGGATGGCGTAAACTGAATCTGCGCATCCCTGGGTGCTGTAAAATGCGGACATGTCGCTGCCTCGCGTGCTCCTGGGGGGCCCAGCGGGGTGGCGCCTGGCGCGAACACATCTGAAAGAAAGCGCGCCACTGGAGGACCCTATAATTGAAAAGGGGGGGGGTCGGACCCCCCCCCCTCAATCGGGGGGTGAGATTTTCGACCCCCCCACCCCTTCCCCCCCTTCAAGGAGGGGGTCCGACCCCCCCCCCTCCCTTGACCCCCCCCGCCCCCCTTGGCGCTGGAAAGGCTGGGGGGTCGAGCCCCCCCTCCCCCCCTTGGCGCCGGGCAGAGAGCTGGGGGGAACTCTCTCGCTGCTCCTTGCTGCGCCGGAGGAGGTGGGTAGGAAGTGTGGACAAAAGGGTACAGTGAGTAGTGAATAGTGAGTAGTAAGTAGAGAATAGCGGCTAGTGGTTAGTGAGTAGTGAATGGTGAGTACTGCGTAGTGAGTAGTGAGTAGTGGTGTGTCATGAGTACTGAACACTGAATGGCGAGTAGTGGGTCATGAGTAGTGAATAGTGAGTAGTTAGTACTGAATAGGGAGTAGTGAGTAATGGATGCTGAGTAGCCGGTGGTGAGTAGTGAGTAGGTGGGTAGTGGGTAATGCGCAGTGAGTAGTGAATAGAAAGTAGTGAGTAGTGAGTAGAGAGTAGCGAGTAGGCAATCGTGATTCGTGAGCAGTGAGTAGTGGGTAGTGACTAGTGAGTAGTGGGTAGTGGGTAATGAGTCGTGAATAGTGGGTAGTGAGAAGTGAGTAGGGAGTAGCGACTAGAGAGTCATGAGAAGCGGGTAGTGAGTAGTGAGTAGTGAATAGGCAACAGTGATAAGTGAGTAGTGAATAGCGAGTAAGGAGTAGCGAGCACTGAGTTGTGAGTAGTTAGTAGTGAGTAGTGAGTAGGGAGCAGTGAGAAGTGTGTAATGAGGTGCGAGAAAGGGGTAGCGAGTAGTGGGTAGTGAGTAGCGACTAGGGAATAGCGAGTAGTGAGTAGTGAGAAATTACGAGTGAATAGTGACTAGTGAGTGGGGAGTTTTGAATTGAGTAGTGAGTAGTGAGTAGGGAGTAGTGAGTAGTGGGTGGTGAGTAGTGAGTAGTGAGTAGTGAGTAGTGAATAATGAGTAGTGGGTAGTGAGTAGAAAAGAATGTGTGGTGAATAGGGAGTAGTGATAGTGGGTGGTGAGTAGTAAATACTAAATAGCAAATGCCGGGTAGGGAATAGCGAATAGTGAGTACTGTGTAGGGAGTAGCGAGTAGAGGGTAGAGAGTAGTGAGCATTGAATAATGAGTAGTGAACAGTGACTAGTGGACCGTGTTTAGTGAATAATGAATAGTATGCACTGCCTACTGCGTAGTGAGTAGTGAGCATGGTGTACGGAGTGGTGAATAGGGAATAGTGAGTAGGAAGCAGTGGGTAGTGAGTAGTGGGTAGTGAGTAGTGAATATCGACTACTGTTTTGGGCTAGGGTTAAGAGTTGGGTTTAGGGTCTGGGGTTCGGGTGAGGATTAAGGTAAAGGGGTGGCGGGGGTGGCGGGGGTGGCGGGTTCTGGAGTCAGGGGGCGGCGTCGCGAAAGGGGGGGAGGGTGCGGGGGGGGGTCGAATTTCGAGCTCAAGGGGGGGGTGGGGAGGGGGGTCGGACTCTCCCACCCTTTTGAAAGCGGGGGGGTCACTGACGTCGGACGGGGAAAGGGGGGAGGTCCCCGACGACGGACAGTGGAAAGCCCCCCCCCTTCCCCGCCCCCTGGGGGCATCCAGCGGCGCGCCCTCCATCTGAGACCCCGCGCTCCTGGGTGCTGCGAATTGAGCTGCTGTCGCAAATCCCAACGTGGTGGGGAATTTTGCGCAGACCCAACTGAATACCGCATCCATGGGTGCTTTGAACTGCGCAAATGTCACCACTCTCGCGTGCTCCTTGGTAACCCAGCGGCGTGGAATCGTACGCAGACCCAGCTAAAACCTTTGCATCCCTGGGCGCAGAGGGATGCGCAAACGTCGCCATTCTCGCGTGTTCCTGGGAAGTCCAGCGGCGTGGCGCCTTCCGTAGACCCAATTGCAACCTCGCCTCCCTGGGTTCTGCGAGCTGCGGAGCTGTCGCGACTTCGTGTGCTCACAGGAGACCCAGCGGTATGGCGTAAACTGAATCTGCGAATCCGTGGGTGCTGAAACAAATGGGAATGTCGCTGCCCCGTGTGCTCCTGGGGGGCCCACCGGGGTGGCGATTTTACGAGGACCCATCTCAGACCCCGCACTCCTGGGTGCTGTGAACTGAGCTGCTGTCGCAGATCCCAGCTGGGTGGAGAGTTCTACGCAGACCCAGCTGCATACCGCATCCATGGGTGCTTTGAACTGCGCACCTGTCACCACTCTCGCGTGTTCCTGGGAAACCCAGCGGCGTGGGATCTTACGCAGACGCAGCTAAAACCTTGCATCCCTGGGCGCAGAGGGATGCGCAACCGTCGCCATTCTCGCGTGCTCCTGGGAGGTCCAGCGGCGTGGCGCCTTCCGTAGACCCAACTGCGACCTCGCCTCCCTAGGTTCAGCGAGCTGCGAAACCGTCGCAACTTCGTGTGCTCGTGGGAGACCCAGCGGGATGGCGTCTTACGAAAACCCAAACTGAGTCTACGCATCCCTGGATGCTGCAAACTGCGCAAATGTCGCCGCCTCGTGTGCTCCTGGGGGGCCCAGCGGGGTGGCGCCTCTTACAGACCCATCTGAGACCCCGCATTCCTGGGTGCTGCGAACTGCGCAGCTGCTGTCAATCTAAACGGGGTGGAGTCTTACACTGCGCAGCTGTCACCACTCTCGAGTGTTCCTGGGAAGCCCAGCGGCGTGGATTCTACGCAGACTCAACTGCGCAGCGGGATGCGCAACAGTCGTAACTTTCGTGTGCTCATGGGAGGCCCAGCGGGCTGGCGCCTTATGCAAACCCAACTGAAATCCCGCATCCATGGGTGCTGTGACCTGCGCAAATGTCGTCACTCTCGCGTACTCCTGGGAGGCCCAGCGACGTGGAGTCTCAGTAGACCCAGCTGAGACCCCGCCTCCCTGGAAACTGTGAGCCGCGCAACCGTCCCCGCTCTCGCGTGCTCCCGGGATGCCCAACGGGGGGCGTCCGGCAGGTCGGGCCGCCCGCAGCGGCGCGGCGAACATCCGCTCACCAATCGTCTTTTTCATCGTCATCTTTACATGCCGTTTTCCTCGTCCTCGCTCTTCCTCGCCCTCCCCCTCCTTTCCTCGCCCTCCACCTCCTCTCCTCGACATCGTCGTCGTCGTCCTCCTTCTTCTCCTCCTCCTCCTCCTCCTCCTCCTCCTCTTCCTCCTTCTCCTTCTCCTCCTCCTCCTCCTCCTCCTCCCCGGTTCTCGTCAACATCGCATCACGTCTCTACTCGCCCTCCATTATGTCATCTCTCTCTATACACACATATATATATACATGTCCGTCTCTCTCCCTCTCTCTATCTCTCTCCCGTCTTCTCCCTTATGTATACGCATGAACGTATGAAAACATGGAAGCATGCAAGTATGTATGCATATATGTGAATATGGATGCATGAATGCATGTATGAATGTACGTATGTGCGTGCGTACGTACGTACGTACGTATGTTTACATACATGCATGCATGTATGTCTGTCAGTCTGTCTGTCTGTATGTGTGTATGTGTGTATGTGTGTATGTATGTATGTATGTATGTATGCATGTATGTGTGTATGTGTGTATGTGTGTGTCTATGTATGTATGTATGTATGTATGTATGTATGTATGTATGTATGTATGTGTGTGTGTGAATGTGTGTATGTGTGTATGTGTGTATGTGTGTATGTGTATGTCTATGTGTGTATGTGTACGTGTATGTGTAATTGTATGGGTATGTGTATGTGTGTATGCGTGTATGTGTGTATGTATGTATGTACGTATGTATGTGTGTACGTGCGTATGTGCGTTTGTCCTTCTGTCTGTGTATGCACGTATGAATGTATGTGTGTATGTATGTATGTATGTATGCATGCATGCATGCATGCATGTATGTTTGTATTTGTGTGTATATATGTAAATATAGTTGTAGGCATGCATAGGTGTATGTGTGTATATATACATGTGTATACTAGACACACGCGCGCTTCGCGCCCTTAGGCTCTAGTCGCAGCTGCGCTTCGTTTTACGGCTCTCGCTTTCGCTCGTTTGATCGGCGACATTACTAAATCCGCTGCATGTGGGCGTTGCAGAGTCTCCATCCGCCCAGGCCCCCTCCCCATCTCTCGTCGTCGTCCTTTTCCTCCTCCTCCTCCTCCTGCTCATCCTCGTCCTCATCCCCGTGCTCCTGCTCCTGCTCTTCCTCCTCATTCCCTCCTCCTCCTCCTCCTCCTTCCCCTCCTCCTCCTCCTCCTCCTCCTCATCCTCCTCCTCCACCTCCTCGTTACTCCATTTTTACTCCTATTCGTCCTCCTCCCCCTCTTCTTCCTCCTGTTTTTCGTCCTCCTCCTCCGCCTGTTCTGTCCCATGTCCTACGCCTCCTCCTCTCGTCCGTTTGCAGCTGCTTCTCATTCTACCTCCTCCTTCTCCTCCTCCTCCTCCTCCTCTTTCTCCTCCCCCCGTCCGGAACATATGGGCAGTTGTTCTCCACCGCCCTGGCAGGGATCGTGGCCCAAAGGGAGCTCCACCTACGGCCCCAGAGAAAAGGTTCGCATGGCGTCATCACACTCATTTCGGCACACCCCTCACAAGGATCGCGCCCCAGAGGGAACTCCACCGACGGTTCCAACAGGCGGGATGGGATGCCGTTCCTTATCATGTTTCGGCACACCACTGACGCGGATCGTACCCCGCAAGGATCTCCATTTACGGCACCCATGGGAAATGTGGAATGGCGTCCCCACGCCCGTTTCGGCGCCGCTATACGCGGATCGCGCTCAACAGTGAGCTCCACCTACAGCGTCAGTTGGCGCGCTCGTACGGCGGCCACCCCCTTCACGCGGATCGCGCCCCACAAGGAGCACAGCGTGCCTGTGCGCGCTAGCTCCGCAGCGACCCTCTATCCAGTCCATCCCGCGTCGCGCAGTACTTGAAGAGAGAGCCGCCCCCTGCGCTATACGCAGCTGCAGAGGGGTGGGCCCTTCGCAAGGCCAAAGTATCTCTCTTTTCTTGTACATGCACATGTACATGAACACAGACATACAATAGTGGATGCATACGTACATGCGTACGTACATACCACGCATACATACACATAACAAATCACACAAAACAAAACAACGACACCTGTGCCGATCAGGCGGCGCCCCAGGAACGGGCCTAGGTTGTGGACCAGAGGCCTCTCGTAGATGTATATTAATGCTTCTTGGGAAGTCTCTCAGATGCCCGTTTGGGGCCTCTGGGGGGTCTCCTGGGTGTTTCCTGGTGACCTCCTGGGGCCTCTTGGAAGCCTCTTGGGGGACCTTTTTGGGGCCTTCTGGCAGCCTGTCAGGGCCTCCTGGGGCCAATGTTCGAAATTTGAATTCGGGTCTCCGCCTCTGGGACCCTTCTTGGGCCTGTCCTGGGGCTCCCTTGGGCCAAATTGGAGGCCTCCTGGGCCGTCTTGGGCGCTTGGGGGCCTCCTGGGCCGTCCTGGGAGCCTCTTGGCCCGCCGTGGACGCTGTGAGAGCGCACATGCTGCACATACACGTTTTTCTAAAGGAGTGGCGCGGTGTTTTGCTTCTTGGGGCCCTCTTGGGGGGCCCCTTGGGGCGTTTTGGGGCGCCTTGGGGGTGTCTCGGTGCGTGTCATCTGGAACCGTCTTCGAACTCGGTGGGCGGTTGCGGAGCCGTGCCGGGAGCGACGTGCGACGCGTCGGAAAGCTCCGAATGTTCCCCAGACTGCGCAAGTGCCGTGACTGCTACGGTGGCCGAGGAGAGCCCCAGAGGCTCCGGGCCGCGCGCTGCCGACCCCGCGGGCGCCGCCGCCGCAGCCGCCGCCGCCGCCGCGATGATCGTCGCGGTGGTCGTCGTACTGGTCGTGGTGGTGATGGTCGCCGTCTGTGGACGTGATCGGACGATTGCGCGTTCTGGGGCGCGTTTTGCTTTTCCGGAGCCTGGAGGTCTGCGGGCGCCTCCAGAGGCTCCCAAGGGCTCTCCTGGAACTCCCACAGGCCCTCAAAAAAGCTGTAGAAGATACCCAGGGAAGGCCCAAAAGGGAGCCAAAAAAGCCCCCAGATCGCCCCCCGAGCCCCAACAAGTTAACACAAATTTGACACAACGCCGCCCTTGACGAGGAAGCTGTTTGCGTTAAATTTGGAACCGTTTTCGTGCCGTCTCTGAACTCTCTTGGGGTGTCTTGGGCGCGTCTACGGGTTCTCTTGGGCCGTCTTGGGACCCTCGTGGGGGCCTCTTGAGACGTCGTGGAACGCCAGGAGCTCGAAAAGTCGAGACCATCCAAAACACATGATTATCCCAGTGCGACCCTACCTAGGAGTTGGAGCCCCTAGGAAAGCAGCATTAGTAGTAACAGTAAAGCTAAGCTAAAGCTAAGCTAAAGCTAAGCTAAAGCTAAGCTAAAGCTAAGCTAAAGCTAAGCTAAAGCTAAGCTAAAGCTAAGCTGAAGCTACGCTAACGCTAAACTAAAGCTAAGCTAAAGCTAAGCTAAATCTAAGCTGAAGCTAAGTTAAAGCTAAGCTAAAACTAGGCTAAATCTAAGCTAAAGCTCAGCTAAAGTTGAGGTAACGCTAAGGTAACGCTAAGGTAAAGCTAAGGTACAGCTAAGGTAAAGCTAAGCTAAAGCTAAGCTGAAGCTAAGCTAACGCTAAACTAAATCTAAGCTAAAGCTAAGCTAAAGCTAAGCGAACGCTAACTTAAAGCTAAACTAAAGCTAAGCTAAAGTTAAGCTATAGCTAAGCTAAAGCTAAGCTAAAGCTAAAGCTCCCAAGGGACTGGGGGAACCGCTCCCAGGGGACCGGGGGAACCGCCCGGGGCGATTTGCACTGCCCGGCCCCTTTAAGCCAGAAAGTAAGAACCCTTCTAGGCAGAGCCTAGGTAGGGAAAAACCCAAGGGAAATCATTAGGTTTTGCCTCTTGCGGCCATTTAGGGAACGCTCATTGAGTCCTCTAGGGCCGTCTGGGGGCATCTTGGACGGACGACTCGAAGTGTTGCTTCGGGTTCCTGCGTGCGGGCCCCTCTTGGGACCATCTTGGGACCGTCGTGGGCGCCTCTAGGGCCTCTTGGGAGCCGTCTTTGGGCGCATTCTTGGCGGTTCGTCTCGGGACGGTCTTGGGGTCCTCTTGGGACGTCGTGGAGCGCTGGAAGCTGGAAATACTCGAGAGGCCCGAAAGCATTGAACAACCATCAAAAATTACTGGTTTTTGCCTTTTGGGGCCCTCAAGGGAGCGCTCGGCGAGCCCTCTTGGGCCGTCTGGGGGCATCTTAGGACGGAACGCTCGAATTGTCCTTTCGGGCTCCTGTTCGTGGGCCCCTCTTGAAGCCGTCTTGGGGTCCTCTTGGGCCGTCTTGGGCCCTTCTTGGGACCGTCTTGGGACCCGACCCTCTTGGCCAGTCTTGGGGCGGTCTTGGGGGTCTCTTGGGCCGTTTTTGGGCGGTCTTGGAAGCTTTTTGGGACGTCGTGGAGCGTCGGAAGCTCGAAAATCGAGAGTTCCCTCAAGCATTGACAAATCTGTTGAACCATCAATGGCTTCTGTCTCTTGGGGCCTTCTGGGGAGCGCTCGTCGAACCCTGGGCCGTCTTGAAGCTATCTGGGGCTGCCAGGAAACTCCGCGGGACATCTCTAAGCCTTCTGGTGTCACAGTGACGCCACTCAAGGCCGCCTGGGCGTCTCTCGGGCCGCTGAAGAGGGTGCCCGAAGAGCCCGGAGCCCCCATGGCGACCCAAGGCACCTGGGAGCAGGCCCCTGGCCCTGTACCGGATACATACATACATACATACATACATACATACATACATACATACATACATACATACATACATACATACATACATACATGCATGCATGCATGCATGCATACATACATACATACATACATACATACATACATACATACATCATCATGCATGCATGCATGCATGCATGCATGCATGCATGCATGCATACATACATACATACATACATACATACATACATACATACATACATACATACATACATACATACATACATACATACATCATACATACATACATACATACATACATACATACATACATACATACATACATACATACATACATACATACATACATACATACATATATATACATACATACATGTATGTACTTGTTTATGTATTAATATATTTAAAAAGAAAGAGCGTGTTCTACCGCTGCTGGCGGTTCCTGGGGGTCACTGGGGGTTCCTGACCCGTCCCCTCCCCCTCGAAAACCCGGGGGTGGGGCACTACCGGTTCGAACCCCCCTCCCTCCCCCCAGTCCATTATGAAAAGGGCGGGGGGTCACTACCGGTTCGAACTCCCCCCCCTCGAAAACGGGGGGGGGGGTCACTACCGGTTCGAACCGACAAACGATGCCCGCTCCTCGGGACAGCTGGAGAATGGCGGGGATGTTGGGACAGTGGTGGGAACGGTGGTGGTGGGGACAGTGGTGCGGGGACAGTGGGACAGTGGTGCGGACAGTGGTGGGGACGGTGGTGGTGGGGACAGTGGTGAGGGGACAGCGGGAAGGTAGCGGGGACAGTGGGACAAAGGCGGGGACGGTAGTGGTGGGGACAGTGGTGAAGGCGGTGGTGGGACATTGGTACAGTGGGGAGAGTGGTGGGGACAGTGGGGATAGTGATGGGGACAGTGGGGACGGTGGGACAGCACAGTGGGACAGCGGCAGGGACAGTGGGACAGTGGGACAGTGGTAGGAACAGTGGGGACAGTGGAACACTGGTGGGGACCGTGAGGAAAAGTGGGGAGAATGGGACCGTGGTGGGACAATGGTGGGGAGAGTGGGCACAGTGAGACACTGGTGGGGGGCACTGGTTGGGACAGCGGGGACAATGGTGGGAACAGTGGGGATAGTGGGACAATGGTGGGGACAGTTGTGGTGGGGACAACGGTGTGGGGACAATGGGAATGTGGTTGAAACAGTGGGACAATGGAGGGCACAGTGGTGGTGGCGACAGTGGTGAGGGCGGTGGCGAGGACGGCGGTGGGATAATGGGACAGAAGTGCAGTAGGGACAATGGTGGGGGGACAGTGGGAACCGTGGTGGGAGCAGTGAGACAGCTCAGTGGGACAGCGGCGGGGACAGTGGGACAGTGGGGACAGTGGGACAGTGGTTGGGGCCGTGGAGAAAGTGGGGAGAATGGAACGAACCGTGGTGGGAACAGTGGAGGGGACTGGGGACAATGCGACAATGGTGGGGGCGCTGGTGAGGACAGTGGTGACGGCGGCGGGAACAGCGGGTACAGTGGTGGTGAGGACAGTGGTGCTGGGGACATCAGTGGCGGATGTGGTGCGGACGGGGTAAGGATCGAGGGCTGTGTGCTGGCGGTGAGCGTGGGGGGGGGGATGGTTCGAACCGGTAGTGACCCCCCCCTGGTTTTCGAAGGGCGATGGGGGGGCTCGAACCGGTAGCGACCCCCCCCAGTTTTCGAGAGGGGGAGGGGGGGAGGTTCGGGCCGGTGGTGACCCCTCGGGCCGAACTGGTAGTGACCCTCCCCCCCGGTTTTCCGGAGGGCGGGGAGGGGGTTCGAACACGTAGTGACCCCTCTCTGGTTTTCTGGGGGGGGGGGGGGGTTCGAACACGTAGTCCCCTCCCCCCCGGTTTTCCGGGGGGGGGTAGCTCGAACCGGTAATGACCCCCCCCCGGTTTTCCGGGGTGGGGGGGGAGGGGGGGGTTTGCCGGGGGGGAGGAAAGGAGGGGATCCAGCAGGGGGGAAGGATTTTCGGAGGGGGGGGCCCTCCCGGGCTCTGGAGGAAGAGGGGGGCGAATGGTCCACAATAAAGCGGCGGTGGATCACGCTCTCTCTCTCTCTTTCTCTCTATCTCTCTCTCACATATACATACATACATACATACATACATACATACATGCATGCATACATACATATATACATACATACATACATACATACATACATACATACATACATACATACATACATACCATACCCATACATACATACATACATACATACATACATACATGCATGCATGCATACATGCATACACATATATATATATATATATATAATTATTCTGGGGGCCTCTGAAGCCGCTTTACCAGAGCCCTGAAACTGTTCTTTTTTCTCATGCAAGAAGAGCGGCCGCCACGCGGCCGACAGTGACTCTCTCTGCGACGCCGACTCTGAAAAGGTCAAGGATGCAGCTGGATCGATCCGCTCGCCTCGCAAATTCTGAAACTCAAAGGGCGCCTCGAGCGCCCACGGTGCGAGATCACTCACCCAGAAAATATTACAAGAGAAGTGGAGGGGACGCAGGCAGGAGAAGCTTGAGCCAGAACAGATACGGTCGCATCTGTGCTGTAGACAAGAACGGTACGTTAGGAACGAGGGCCAAGAACACACATCTTAAAAATTACAATTCTGGGGCCCTCTTAAGCCGCTTTACCAGAGCCCTGAAGCTTCTCTTTTTCTCATGCAAGAAGAGCGGCCGCCACGCGGCCGACAGTGACTCTCTCTGCGACGCCGACTCTGAAAAGGTCAAGGATGCAGCTGGATCGATCCGCTCGCCTCGCAAACTCTGAAACTCAAAGGGCGCCTCGAGCGCCCACGGTGCGAGATCACTCACCCAGAAAATATTACAAGAGAAGTGGAGGGGACGCAGGCAGGAGAAGCTTGAGCCAGAACAGATACGGTCGCATCTGTGCTGTAGACAAGAACGGTACGTTAGGAACGAGGGCCAAGAACACACATCTTCAAAAAAAAACAATTCTGGGGCCCTCTTAAGCCGCTTTACCAGAGCCCTGAAGCTTCTCTTTTTCTCATGCAAGAAGAGCGGCCGCCACGCGGCCGACAGTGACTCTCTCTGCGACGCCGACTCTGACAAGGTCAAGGATGCAGCTGGATCGATCCGCTCGCCTCGCAAACTCTGAAACTCAAGAGGCGCCTCGAGCGCCCGCGGTGCGAGATCACTCACCCGTGCCCCCGAAATCCCTTTTGGGTCTGGGAGCCGCGGCTTTGGGCACGAATTTGCAAGACGCTGGCTTCCGCGATTGGCGGAGCGAAAGCGAAAAGGGGCCTGAGGTAACGGAGAGGCCCACGCTTCGCGCTCCGCTACTGACCTCGGTTCAGACATATGCTTGAGCAGGTCAGCAGATTTCTCGTATCTGGGCACAGATGCAGGGGCCGCCTAACAGCCTCCTTTCTGAATGGCACGGGGGTCCGAACGATCGATGGAAGGACCAGAGCGTCGCAGTCAGTGGGGCGATCCGCCCAAGGAAGAGAGGCCGAGGTGCGTCGAGGCGCGGCCGAAACTCGTTTCATATAAAGACAATGAAAAAAGTGGAGAAAACGGCAGCTGGGCTCAGTGCGTCGGGCCAGCATGGCGGCCACGTCCTCGTCCCGTCTCGATCGGCCACGCTGACCTCCACGACGTCGTCGAAGATGCCTGCGTTGGTCGGCTGCCCGCGGTCGCCCGGGGCCTGGCGGAGCATGACCTTTACAACGTACTTCGCCCCGGCGTCGGCGCAGCCGGCCAGCGCGCCCTTGGGCCCGAACGCCAGCGCCTCCGGAAGCCGAAGGTAGCAGTCCGTCATCCAGCTAACGAGGGTGGCATCTACATTGACCAGGACGTTGTTTTGGCGCCCGTTCAGCCGATTCCAAGTCCCAAGCTCATCAACTCCTACCCTGTACAGTGTGAGGGCGACCTCCGACACGCTCTCCAGCTCGATGTAGTCTGTCCGCGAGCGGCCAGCGGCGGTCGCGTGGCGGGCCCGGGCGGCGACCTCGGCGACAGGCGCGCGCCGTCGCCGGGGGGCCAGCGCCCGGCTGCTACCAGCTTGGCGGGTCGAGAGCGTCTCCGCGAGCTCGGAGCGCCGCCCGCTCGACCGCGCTGGTGTTCCCGAAGAGGACACCGTGCTCCGCGAGGTAGCGGTCGGCTCGGGCACAGCTCGCGTCGCCGCCCGCTGCTGCGTCAGCCGGCCGAGCATCGCCCTCAGCGGCGCCGCGACGACGTCCGGCCCATGCCTCCACGAACGGCGGAGAGGCACCGAAAGCCGTGGCGGGGGCCGCCTTGGCCAGGCACGCAGCCCAGCTCGAGCAGAGAGCCGACGGATATGCGCCCGCCAGCTCCGTCAGGCGGACCCATCTGATCCTTCCCCGATCATCTGCAACCTTGACTCGTCCCGAGAGGTGAGGACGGGAGGTGTGTGTGCACTCCGCCGCCAGCGATGCCAGCGTGGGCGAGTTGATCAGCAGCGCCGTCCACTTCTGGTGCGGGACCCCGTAGGCGCACATCGGGAACTTCACCCAGCGAGCCCCGGCCAGCCCAGCCAGACCCCCGACTGGGGGGAAGCTCCACAACCCCGACGACGCAGGGTTCTCGGTGGACCACAGGACGTTGCACCTCTGACAAGTACGGACCACCTCGCTCGTGAACAACGCAAACTCTACTCCCAACCGTTCCGTAGCACGGGCGCGCTTGAGGTCTTTCACGCCCTTTCTGGCTATACTCCAGGAACTACAAGGTGTACCCAAGTGAATTCCCCGGACTCTTCCAGGTCGCAACCAGTTCAGAACCAGTAACTGAGTGGCCCGACGAGATAGATCATACTGAGCGCCCTTACGGATGTCGAACGAGAAGCCCACACGTAGGCCTGCAGATACAAGCGCCTGGCTGAGGCCCCCAGTGCCCGAGAAGAGCTCCAAGAAGACTTTTGCCGACTCCAACTCGCGGGCATGTCCGGCCTCGGTCGGCGCTGAGCGGCCCCCGACGCTGCGCTCGATAGCTGTCTCGGCTCGCAGCGCGCGGAGGCCGGCTGGAATAGATCGCCTGGAAGACGCGGAGGAGGGGATGTGGGAAATCTCGTGCTCGTGCTCTGTGGGTTCTGAGCTCGTACTCGGAGGGGTCGAGGGAGCTGGAGAGGGGCGCGCAGGCTCCCAGGGCGCCACCACCCGACGGCGGGCCTTCGCCGCGCACAGCCACTGAGGCTCGGGTGGTTCGTGCAGCCTCGAGCCGTAGTCGGCCACGCATAGATCGGTCGGGACGTGGCGGACCCGCCGCCGTATCCCGCAACCCAGCGCGTAGCCGGCGGCCTGGCGGCACTGCGTGTTCAGCGCCCTGGAGGTCGACCGCCCCTTGTCGAGGCAGCAGCACGTCACCATGTTGTCGCGCAGCGAGAGAACCCGATGGCCGTGGTGCCGAGGGCCCCGACAGCTCCTGCGCAGCCCCATGACACACGCCCTCGCCTCCTCGATGTTGACGTGCTCCTCAGGGTGACGCCGCCGACCGGCCACCGCTCGCCGCCAGCCCTCGTCGCGCGTCAGCGCCACCAGCAGCTTCGGGGCCACGCTCAGGAGCTCGACCTCTTGTCGGTGCCGGCCGCCCACAGCGCTGCAGCCCTGGCGACGCCGAGTCTGGCCAACCTTGCGGAAAGCGAGCTGGCCTAGCTCGGTCGAGGACCAATCGCCCGTCGACCGCCCAGCGCGCAACTGCACGTCTGCGCTGCGAACTTGGGGACCTCTAGCCCGTCATCTGCCGGGAGGCCCCGCAGCTGTGCCAGGTAGGCGCCGGTGTAGTGGGCGCCGTCACACTCCGCCTCGACCTCCACAAATCGCCACCGCTCCCGCCATCGCCAGGCGCCACGGACCGCCCGAGCGGGCTTTCGCCCGTACATCAAGCAGTAGCCGCCTGTCGATGAGTCTGAGACGCGCACCTCGTCGTCGTAGGGGGCCGCGAGGTTCACGCCCCCTAAGAAGACCAGCGCGGCGGCCAGGCGCAGCTCAAGCCGAACTCCGCGGGGCAGAGGACGCCGCGGGCCGATCCCGTTCCCGATGAAGGTGTACGCGTCCTGCAGGATCGAGAGCAACAGTGGCTGCAGCGAGAAGAGGTGGACCGCGTGCCCAGCCCAGGCCCGCAGCTCGGCGGGCGCACAGCGCCCGCGTCGGAGAAGCTCCTTGGTCCCGAAGTGGAAACGCCACACTCGATGCGGCGTATGCCTGAGCGTCTTGTCAGACCCGTGGATCACGAGGCCCAGCGACTCGAGTTCGGCGACAGCGACCTCGGGCACATGGAGCTTCAGCCCCGCGCCCGCGGCCGCCCTCTCGAAGCCCCTTACTCCGAAGGCGGCGTCCTCCTGGCAGCCGCCCAGGCCCGTGAAGTTGTCCACGTACACGGCGCTGACTGGGCGTCCAGGCCGAAGGAGGGGGGCGGGGCGCTTGTCCTGGAATAGCTGCTCGCTGCCTCCTGGACACCCGCGCTCGGCCAGCGTGGTGGCCGCCTCCTGCGCGAAGTGGAGGGCCCATGACTACCCCATGGGCAGCCCCCGCATCACGGGGTAGAGCAACTCACCCGCCTCCACTGGGGTGGGCCCCTTGAGGTCATCGTCGTAGACGTGGGAGATCTCCAGGCCCCACTCCTCCACGGTCAGCGGGCAGTCCAAGCCGAACCAGCTCGCGATGCTCTCCACCACAAGCTGGTAGAAGCAGTCCTTCACATCCGCGCTCGACGCGTGGAGGTCGAGGGGCAGCTCCAGCGCCCCGCCGTAGCCGCCGAGGGCCTCGGCGAGGGGGCTGAGGTCCAGCTCGCTCAGGGAGGCGGGGCCGCCCAGCACGGTCCGCGGAGGCCGTCGGTGACAAAGATTCGCCCGACGAGCATCACAAAAAAATCGAATACGACCATCGTTCTTATGCACGAAGAAGTCTCCACAGCGGCTCTTGATCGCCCGGCGGAAGCCCACAACACCTGCCGCCGCCAGCCGGCAAAAAAAATCGCAACGAGCTGACCGATCTCCGCGGAGGGCGGGGTCCCAGTAAGGAGTAGAGAGCCCCCCCGCGGTCTGTAGCCCGGCCTCCAGCTCCGGCGCGGTCAGCTCCACCTGGCTCTCGAAATGTCTCAAATATCCTGCAGCAGCCACTGGGGGCAAGTCCGACGCGGGGACAGGCCGCAGCGCGCCGGACGCGACGTGCAGCTTGTCGGTGTCGTAGCTCGCCAGGTGCCGCGGCTCCAGCTAATACTGGTCGGCGGACTTGAGGATCGCCCGAAGGGGCCACTCGCCATCCGTCGCTTCACGAGAAGGCTCGCCATAGCCGTTGATCCCAGCAAACACGTGGGCCAGCGCACTCCTCTGGACCGCAGTCGGCGGTCCCCCCCGTGGACGCACGCGATGAACCTTGCCATCAATCGAATTCGTCTTGGAAGCAGCGAGGTGGTTGAGGGCCTCAACCGCCTCTCTAACCCGCTCTTGTTTCTTGGCCCGTTGGCGCCATCTGCGCATCGTGGACCTGGCTGCCCCCGTCGGCCGCCCCTCCTCGTGCTGCACGGGGAGCGGGAAGGGGTCATTGTGGAGCTAGTGGCCGTCTGGCCACCAATACTTCTTTGGCAGCGCGGTGACTTCTGGGCGGCGGCGCGCGCCGGCCCCTGGCTCGGCCAAGCCCCCTGCGCAGGCACCGCCTCGGAAGGGAGTCATCCCCCCTCTCCCTCGGCGCCAGCCGAGGGGGGCCCTCTCTTCGCCTTCGCCTTCTGCTTGGCCCGCAAACCATCGCCTGTCTCGCCCTTGCCGCCGCCCTTCACACTCTGCCGCCTCGACGCCTCCTCCTGATAGAGCCCCAGCTGCATGAGGATGCGGGCGCGGTCCTTCTGGCGGTTGGTGGCGCGCGCGAGGTACCGCGGCGCGCGGGCCGAGTCGCTCACCGACCGCGGCCCAGCTAGCACGTCCTCTAGCCCGCTGAAGACTGGGCGCCGCGGGTTCTTCTCGACGGCCATCTCGACCTGGATGGGGCGGCGCGCGGCGCGCTCGAAACACGCCAAGTTGACCTCATTCGGCTGGTCGAGGCAGATCGCCCACAGCAGCGTCCCGAGGTGGCTGCGGTGCCCATGTCCCTGGACACCGCCATCGGCCACTCCGCTGAGACGCTGCCACTCGGCTTGGTAGGTGAGCGGGTTGCCCGCCCCCAGCGCGCTGCTCTTGGAGTACTCAGAACACGCTCGCGGCCCTCGATCGGGCCAGTCTGCGACGGTCGTCTCCCTCATGGACTCGACGCTATCCCTGAAGTCCAGATCCCGACGGCCAACCCGCGAGCGGTAGCCCCCCAGCACGCGGATATCCTCGACGTCCTCACGGCACGACTGCGCCCCACTGCTCCACTCTCCTCGAGGGACTCGCTCCACGAAGCGCGGCCCCCCGTCGATCATGCACACCTCTCGGTCGTCAAACGACACGCACCTGCCGCCATCCTCGACGACGTCGGCAGGCACAGCTTCGCTAAAGCGAGCGTCCGCGACACTCACCAGCAACCGCCCACACACCTCGGCATCCTCGACCTCCCCCCCGCCCAGGAGGGCAGCCCGTCGCTGGGCCCGCCGCTTCCCATCTCGCAGCGTCTGCCCATCGGCCGGGTCGAACGAGTACACCAGTGGCGCGAACTGGGTGGGGAAGGCTGACGACTGATCCTGCGCATGATGTCGCATGACGCCAAGGTCTACCCTCACAATCTCATGATCAGGCGTGAGGCCCAGCCCCAGGGTGCCCTCGACCGTATGCAGCAACACGAGGCGGTGCCACTCCAGATCCTCGTCGGGGTACCGCACCAGCACCTGGGCCCTGCAGATGTCGAGCGTCCTAGCAGCCATCTCGACGCTGGGCCAGCGAGCTGGGCGTCGTCGCCGCGGTCGTCACGGATGGCCCCGCGGGCCCGCCCGGCGCTGGGAGCGCGGCGGCCTTGGCGGAGCGGCCTCCTGCCCCTCGGGCCGAGGAGGCTGGCTCCTCGCCGCCGCCGCCGGGGCCACCCGGGCACTCCCAAGCCGCCCCCGCGGCCTGGCGCGCGCACCCCAGCACGCTGCCGCCCGCGCAGCCCACGGCCAACCCAGCGCCCGCCGAGCACAAGGCCACCGCCGCGCTAGCCCAGAGCAGCGAGGTGGCATGCCCCTCCGGGCAATGGCAGTCGCCGCACTGCAGGCCTGGGCAGCTCGGCAACGTCACTGATGGGCAGGAGACCGAAGGGCACGTGGGGCAGCTTGCAGCCAACCACGAAATTCGGAAGTGGAGGGCTGCTGGGAGAAAATCACGAGCAAGCCCCAAGAGACCCCCTGGGAGCATGCCTGAGAAGCTTGAGCCAAAACAGATGCAGTCGCATTTGTGCTGTAGACAAGAACGGTACGCTAGGAACGAGGGCCAAGAACACACATCTTAAATATTACAATATATATATATATATATATATATATATAGAACGCGGGGCGCCACGTCCCCGCGTATCTCACAACCTCGCTGCCGCCTTTGTTTGGTTTATCGAACTGCGTTTATTTATCCACTGTCAATTCCGCTTAGCGCCGTGTTTTTGCACATCTGCTCGGTCTCCCCATGCCCGGTCACGCAGACATCCGCCAGCTCCTGATGTTGGGGTTGGCTCGGGGCCTCGTTGCTCGTGCATGATAGGCGCGTTGCTGTTTTCCTCTTCCTTGTGCTCCAGGCTTCTCGTTTTCAGCGGTCGTTCAGCTGTCGGGTATCTGCAGAGGGCGCGCGCAGATGTCCCGGTCATCAATGCCCTTCTCTGCAATCAGTTGTTGTCGAATACGTCCACGGGAGAGGGGAAGCTTCTTCGTGTTGGACGCCAACCTTCATGCCGGCGATAATCGCACCCGTGGGCTCACAGGGGGGTGCTCAACGATTTGCCTGGCAAATCCCAGGTATGGGTTTGCCTGGAGCTCTGACGGGGCATCTGGCGGTACCTTCTTGGCGCTCTGGCGAGGCCTTTCATGAGGTGAGGGAGGGGCACGAAACCAGAGAAATTGTATAGTATAGCCCAAACCCGCTCGCTCGGGCGGGTTCGCCCTGCAAGGGTGGGAGGAGCAAGAATCGCTTGAAAGAGTCTGGTGTAGTGGTGCCCTGCTCTCTCTGGTGGGGGTTTCCCTGGCGCTCTGGCGGGGCTTGCCCAGGAGGGGAAGGAGGAACACGAAACCGGAAGAACATTATGGTATGGCCACACCCCGTGCGCTCTGACGGGGCTACCTCGGGTGCGGTGGGAGGGGCAAGACAAAACAGGGACTGTACATGGTATAACAGCACCCCTCTCGCTCTGCCGGAAGTTGTGAAATGATAGGGCGTAGCGATGCCCCGCTCGCTCTGGCGGGGCCTGTCTGGCGCTCTGGCGGGGCCGTCCCAGGAGAGGAGGGAGGAGCACGAAAGCTGGGGGAGGAAGAGGAGAGAGGAGGGAATGGAGGCAAGGGGAGGGGGCGGGAGGGAAGGAGGGACGGAGGGGGGAGGCCCGGGCCATCTGGGCCGTCTTCGAGCGCCCTGGGGCCTCCCGCTCCCGCTCTGTGGTCTATCTTGGGCCTGTCGTGGGGCCTCTTGGGCCGTCTGGGGCTCCTCACGGGCAATTGGCAGGCACTCTGGAGCCGTTTTGGGGCTCTTTTGGGGCCGTCTTCGAACATAGGAAACTCGAGAACGCGAGAAAGCGAAAAACATACAAAAACCAATGCGAACCAATGATGTGGGCCTCGCTGGGCTCTCTCGGGACGTCTCTCGGAGCTCTCTTGGGCTTGGGCTGTGTTTGCCGTCTTGAGCTTGTCTTGGGCCACGTTGGCATCATCTAGGCCGTCCTGGAGCGCCTTGGGGCCTCACGCTCCGCTCTGGAGCCCATCTTGTGCCTCTCCTGGGGTTCTCTTGGGCAGTCTTGGGCAGTCTTCAGGCTCTCTGGGGCCGTCTTGGGGCTCTTTTGGGGGCCTCTTCGGCGGTCTTGGGGCGATTTTCGGGGAGTCTTCGGCCGTCTTGGAGCGTTGGAGACTCGAAAACGCGAAAATGCGAAAAACATTGGAAAAAACAACGGAAATCACGGATGTGGGCCTCTTCGGGCTCTCTCGGGACGCATCTCGGAGCTCTCTTGGGGCCTCTTAGAAGCCTCTTGGGCTGTGTATTGGCAGTGTTGGGCTCATCTGCGGGCACGTTGGGGCCATCTGGGCCGTCTTAGAGCGCCCTGGGGCCTCACGCTCCCGCTCTACGGCCCAGATTGGGTCTGTCCTGGGGCTCTCTTGGGCCGTCTGAGGCTTCTCCTGGGCAATTTTCGGTCTCCCTGGGGCCGTTTTGGGGCTCTTTTGGGGGCCTCTTCGGCGGTCTTGGGGCGGTCTTGGGGGCGTCGTCGGCCGTCTTGGAGCGTCGGCAGGTCGAAAACGCGAGACACCGAAAAACATGTAACAAAAACAACCAGAAATCAAAAAGGTTTCGGCCTCTTCGGGCTCTCTCGGGACGCCTCTCGGAGCTCTCTTGAGGCCTCTTGGAGGCCTCTTGTACTTGCGGTCTGCAGCCCATCTTGGGCCACGTTGGGGCTATCTGGGCTGTCTTGGAGGGGCTTGTCGAAGTCCCCAGGGGGCTTCAGGGAGCGTCTTGGAGCTCTCTAGGGCGTCTGGGGGCTCCACGGCCCCTCCAGGTTGCTCTGGGAGCGGTCTCGGAGGCCCCCGTCCTCTCATGCGCGCTCGGGGCCCGGGCCCCGGGCCCCCGTGCCTCGTGCGCGGGGGGATCTATCTATCGATCTATCTATCTATATACTAGAAACACATATGTATATGAACGTATGTGTATATATATGTGTGTATGTATACATACATGTTTATATGTGTATACCATTAGTATGATTAGTAGTTTCATTATTACTAGTATTGATAGTATTGTTATTATTACTACGGCTATTATTCCTTACCTAGGCTCTGCCTAGAAGGGTTCTTACTGTGTTTGCTTAAAGGGGCCGGGCAGTGCAAAACGCCCCGGGCGGTTCCCCCAGGATCCGCCCCGCGGTTCCCCCAGTGACGTTCCCTTAGCCCAGCGTTGCTTATCTCATCTTAGCTTAGCCTAGCTTAACCTAGCTTAGCTTAGCTTAGCCTAGCTTAGCTTAGCCTAACCTAGCCTAGCCTAGCCTAGCTTAGCTTAGCCTAGCCTAGCCTAGCTTAGCTTAGTTTAGCTTAGCTCAGCTTAGCGCAGCATTAGCATAGCTTAGCTTAGCATAGCATAACATAGCGCAGCATAACATATCATAGCATAGCGCAATATAGCATAACATAGCATAGCATAGCATAGGGTAGCATAGCATAACATAGCATAGCACACCATAACATATCATAGTATAGCATAGCGCAGCATAGCATAACATAGCATAGCATAGCGCAGCATAACATAACATATCATAGCATAGCATAGCGCATCATAGCATAGCATAGCATAACATAGCGCAGCCTAGCATACCCTAGCATTGCATAGCATAGCATAGCGCAGCATAGCATAGCATAGCATAGCGCATCATAGCATAGCATAGCATAACCTAGCATCAAAGCCACGGCAAATCAACAGCAACAACAGCAAAGCAAAGCACAAGCAACGCAAAGCAAAGCAAAGCAAAAGCAATAGCAAAGCAAAGGAAAGGCAAAGCAAAAGCAATGTGCGACAGGTGCCGATGAGGAGAAGGAGGAGGACTGCGTTTACCGTTACTACTCATATTGCTCTCCTCGGGGCTCCAACTCCTAGGTAGGGTCGCTCTGGGATAATTGTGATATAAGTATATGTATATATATATGTGTATATCTACTGCAAACATGCATGCATACATACACATATACATATATATATACGTACATGCATATATCCATACATGCATACATACAGACATGCATACGTACATATATGCATACATACACGCGTATGTATGTATACATATATGTATATCTACATATACAGATGTATATATATGTGTGTGTGTTTATAAACATATACATCTAATCATATGTGTATATATGTATATATATATATATATATATATATGTGTTGATCTCTCTCTCTCTGGCTCCTTTTTGTGCTCTGCTCTGCTCTGCTCTGATTTGCTATGCTCCCCTCTCTCTCACTCTCTCTCTGCCCATCTTGTCATTTTTTTCGTCTTCGCCCAAATGCTTCCCCGATGCTCTCTTGACGTACTTCCATTTCTTCGCTGTCGTCGTCGATTCGCCTGCTCCCCTGTCGCAATACTCGCTGCTGCCTTAAGTCAATCTCGTGGGGCGTGCAACGCGTATGCTCCTCTGGTGGCCTTCATATCATCAATCATCATCATCATCATCATCATCATCATCATCATCATCATCATCATCATGATCATCATCATCATCATCATCATCATCATCATCATCAGCATCATCATCATCATCATCATCAACATCATCATCATCATCATCATCGCCAACACCATCACCATCACCATCACCATCACCATCACCATCACCATCACCAGAACCATCACCATCACCATCACCACTACCACCACCACCACCACCACCATCATCATCATCATCATCATCATCATCATCATCATCATCATCATCATCATCATCATCACCCGTTTTGGCGCTTTGGGATGAGCTCACGAATCTTGGGAATTGATTTGGATGGGTTGGGTGCGTCGCCCGGTAGCGTCAGAAAGTCCAAGACGGCCTGATCGTGCCCCAAGAAAGCCCCAAGAGCCTCCCCAGGCGACCCAAGATGTCTAAAAGGCCCACAAGACCGGCACAAGATCGGGACATTTAAGGGGCCCAGGGAGCCCTCCCTCCCAAGACGGCCACCAACAAGCCCCTCCCGGGCCTGCACGTGGCCCTGCAACGGATCCCAGACCTCCAAAAGGCCCCTGCTCCTGCCACCAAATGGGGCCGCAGCGTCCGCGCTTTACTCGCTCCGGACATGCACCCCGCGAAGCGAGAGGAATCAGTCTGCCTCCGATTGTAAATGTTTAGCCCTTTCTTCTCGAACCTGCAAACGAATGCCCACTGGGCAATCGGAATCCCGTGGGTGTAGCCATCAGTATTCGAATTGTACTTCCAAGCGTTTTTGTCGATGGGTTCGTGGGCCGCTTCTTGAACATTCTCATCGCCGACACTCTCATCGCCAGAATCCTCACCATTTTCGTCCTCACCTTCTGAGTCATCGTTGACCGCCGGAATTGTCTTATCAGCGCGCTTCCCAATTACCTGCGGCTCTGGCGCCTTGATTCTGGCCTTCTGCTGTACGACCTTGGGCAGGATCTTGCGATTCACGCGCCCCATGTCGCTGGCAAGCGTCTTCTTCAAAACCCAGGTAGTCTCATTACTGAAACGGATGTCAAAAGACGGCACGGTCACTTCGGCGAGCCTCGCAGTGTCGTCGAGCAGCCGGACAATGAAGAGGAGCTCCCCCGGATGCTTGAACTCGCTTTTCGCCTCCGAAGGCGCCCAGACGACAACCGCCGGCTTGTTGCACTTCACCACGAGGAAGCTGTGCGTCTGGCCTTGCGGAAGGACATCCCTTCCCGGCCCCATGCAGAGCCGGGCCAACACGGTCGTCTGCCGCTCCCACGGCTTCACGACATGCCCAACGTCACGTAGGAAGGTATGCGAGTTGCACTCTTTTCTGTGGCTCTTCTGTGCACCTGTTTCTTTCCTCGGATTCACTGGATCTGGCGCCGCGAGGCGTGTGCTCACATGGTAGCCACGCTCCAGGCAATGGGCCTTCAGATCCATCAAGCGGTCTCTCTCGATGCTCTCCAGTTTCGCCACGCCCTTGCTGGTGACTTGATGAAATAGCATCTCTGGCCTCAAGGGCATCCTCTCGATTACACGCTAGAGTGACCCTGAGTAGGACTGACCTCTGGTGCCGCCCTTTTGGGGGCCGCGGGGGGACCAAACACAAGCGCGCACACCGCATCGCGTTCCGCGATCGGGGGGCCCAATGGGCCCGCATCAGAGGTCACCCCGGCGAAGGGTCACTCTTACGTGCAGTCGGTCTTCATGTCCCTGCTCCTCGCGCAGATCCGGACTTCCCAACCTGCATCGTAACTCCTCTGAAGCGGGGGCTCGACCGTGAGCACTTTGGCACTGTTCGACACGACGCTGTAAGCGTGCCGTACGCCAGACGGAAGGATGATTTGTATCCTTTTCCCTTTCCATTCCTTGCGCGCCTCCTCCTCCTCCTCCTCCTTGAGGCTCAACGTCGTCGATCCTTCCTCTGCCTTCGTGCTCAGGGCCGTGACTGGCGAAGAAACCCAAACGCCCTTGCTGGTCCATTTGGCGTTCCTCAGGATCGGGACGAACCTGCTGTCGTATGGTCCAATCTTCGTCCTCAGCTTGGCGCTGGAGGTGTCCGCGGGATTGAATGTCTGGGCCTTCATGTTTTCCACTTCTTTGTCCCTCTCCTCTGAAGGGGCCCAAGGACACGCAAATAAATACACACAAATGAAAATATGTCCCATATTTTCTGGTATTTTCTGGGTTTTCGTCTTCCCCCCCCCCCACTTCCTATATTTTCAAATATTTTCTGGGGAATCGACATTTCATTGTGTCTGTGTGTTTCTTTCCCTCCTGATCTCCTCTTTGCTCATGGCTCCCTGATCCGAAGGCTCCACCTGCCAGATCCGGAACAGGGTGTTGCGCGCGAGGGGCCGGCCAACCTGCACGTCTGGATCGAAGAGCAGGTAGCCGTCCGTGCAGGCGAACACGTCGACGGCGAAGGAGAAGACGGGGTCCTGCTCCTGCTCCGGCTCGATACAGTCGATCTGAGGGACGATGCTGTCCTCCAGGGCTGAACCTAAGCGGTATTTTTCGCATTCGTTTTGCTTTCGTTTTCCCTCGTTTTGTCTTCAGTCCGCCTTGCCGCAAAACGGAATCGAAACGAAAACGGCCCACGAAATCGCCAAAACGCCGTTTAGGTCCAGCCCTGCTGTCCTGCGAGAACTGGTTTGCTGCGCGCTCGCTCTATTTTGGCGGATCCATGTCCGACTTAGCCAGGGTCGATGGTAGAAGAGCAGACAAATATACAAACATGAGCTTTCCGAGGTCCACGCGGGCTTCTTGGGTTGGCGCTGGACCCCCCCGGCGGTGCTCCTGTCGCGGAACACGCGCCAAGGATTCGAGCGCCGAGTCCCAAAATCCGCGCGGACCTCCGAAAACTTGTGTTCATCCTTTTTGTCGTCATTCTAGATAGCGGTAATGTTACTGACGCCGCGGCCTTCACACCATCAGGATGCATTACCTGGAAGAGGACGTCATTCAGCAACACAATGCAATCGACATCTCCATTCGCTGGGGCGCCCGCCTGTCCGCGTATCTGCAAGTACGGGATGACTGGGCAGCTGTACGTGGGCAGAGTCATCCTCTGACCCAAGAAGTCGTGTCCGCCAGCACCAAGCAGGCTGTCGTACATTTTCTCGACCTTCGCCTCTATCTCAAAATACTTCTTGCTGACCTTCGCCGTGCGGAAGGTCGGGTTTGGAAGCTCCGAGGGTCGTCCAGGTTCAAGCAGCTCCAACCTGCATGTCGTCTTTGGGTCCTCCGACCACGTCTTGATCTGGAGGTAGCAATCTGGTGACATGAGGGGTTCGCCGAGATGGTCTTTCAGGTCACGGAGGCCCAGCAACGACAATTCGACCTGGTACTGCCTGCTCTCTGGAGTCGCTATCTTTGGGATGCCGTCATATTCTTTGTCAGCCGGCAGGACTGTTGCAGGGTCTGCGGGGTTGACGGAAAAACCCGCGGCAACCAGCATCCGTGGGCGTCCCTTCCAAAATTCCGACACGCTCCCATCTCCTGGATTGAACTGCTGCTTGTACCTGCCGTCGAGGGAGCGCCATGTTGCTACGTGCGCTTCGTTTGGATTAATGTACTTATTACCCGTACTGGTTATTTGGTCCATATTCCTCGTCTTGATCCCAAAACAGCACACCACCTCCTCACGCTTTCCAAACGTTGACGCTATTACTTTCCTGACAAAAATTTGAACGGGAGGCACTGGCAAGCCGGCCAAGGTCCAGTCATCCACCTTGAGCTCGTAGCGACACGTAAACCCTGGGTTTGGAGACTGCTCGATGCCATCGACATCCACAACCGTGTTGCAAGCTTGGAGTCTGAATGAAATCTTGCAGTCATTTATTGCACCCAACGGCAAAAGTCTTCTAGCGGCCAGCAAGTCAATGTGACAAAACATTGGCTTCGGTGCGTTCCCATCCCTCGCTTTGATTGCGACCTTGGGCGTGTGCTTGAGAATTGACGGCGACATCGCCCCACACCAGCCCGACGCCCCAATGAACTCCTGCGCATCTTCCTCGACGAGCACCTTCACTGTGTCCAGTGCAGGCTGCGATGGCGGCACCCAGTTCCCGTTCCCTTCCTCGGAATCCGCTGCGATGGCCTGCTGCGAGGGCTTCTGCGGCGGTGGTGGCTGTGGTAGCGCTTCTGCCGGTGGAGTCGTGGCAATCACTGGAGCTGGCGTTGGCTTCTCGGCGGAGTCTTTCTCCTCTCCAGTGAACATCACTGCCTTGGCCAGTATGTAGCCAGCGAAAGTGTTGTCGAAGTCCGACGGCTCCAAATCGGCGGCTGAGATGTCGACCCGCATAGTCTTCCAGGCGGGGCTCGTCCACCTACTATCGTCAAAGGACTTAGCAAGACGAACGCGGCCCCAAATCTCTGGCGCCTCACTGGTCTCATCTACGCCGTCCTTGCAGACATACAGGTAGCCATGGATGGGCCCGTCCGGCGGCAAGATGATTGGGCCCGTCGTCGACTCTTCAACATACTCGGCCTCACCTCTGTTGCGCATGCCGTTGCTGGCATAAAAACTCAAAGTACCGTGCTCATTAACCATACCTGGGAATACGAAAAGGGATCTGCTCCGCACTCTGCTCACATTGTCTACAATATTGTCACATCCTCCCACACAAAATAAGACTTTGACCTTGGTCGACCGAAGCCTTCTCAGGTACAAACCTTGATCCGCCACCGTGCAATCGGCAAGTTGGGGCGCGCTAGAATGCCTTGCGTTTGTCTGGTAAGGTTTCAATGTTTTCCCGGTAGGGGCTCCGGCCCAGGGTTCTCTTTCAGTTTGCGGGCCAAAGGCCCTGTACCAGAAGGATGTCGAGCAGTGGCGCCGGAGTTGGACACGCAAAGGTACGTGTGCGACGGGGGGGGTCTCCAACATGAGTCTCGGCACGCGTGCGCTCGGCATGTGTTTTCGCGCGTTTCGGGCCACGACGGGGCCGCAAGCGAGGGACCCAACTGGCAGGTGCCGAATTCTCAACATGCAGAAATACATGCACGGAGGGGAGGAGGAGGAAGAGGAAGAGGAGGAGGAGGATGAGGAGGAGGAGAAGGAGGATGAGGATGAGGATGAGGACGAGGATGATGATGATGATGAGGAGGAGGAGAAGGAGGAGAAGGAGGAGGGGGCCCAACTGGCAGGTGCCGAATTCTCAACATACAGGAGTGCATGCACGGAGGAAAGGGGACCCAGCATGCCCCCGGCGCGCGCTCGCGGGGGGGCACGTGTTTTGACGTGTCCACGGGGTCCCCAAGGGTACCCAACTTCGGTGGCGAACTCTTTGCACGTGGAACTGCGTCCGCAAAAGGGGGGCCCAACATGCGCATGGCGCGTGCGCGCGGGGCACGTTTTTGTTGTTGTTGTTGTTGCTGCTGCTGCTGCTGCTGCTGCTGGTGTTGTTGTTGTTGCTGCTGCTGCTGTTGTTGTTGTTGTTGTTGTTGTTGTTGTTGTTCTTGTTGTTGTTGGTCAACTCTCATTTCTGGAAAACAATTATTGTTGATCCCCCCACCGGTGCATACTGTTTTTTCTTAATCAAAATGTGCCCCTCGACGCTCGCACCCTGTTTTTTGACAGGGAAAGTCTTCCTGCTCAAACTGGGCCCCTGGCCCCCGGGTTACAACAACAACAACGGCTCCCGCCTGAGGCTTCCTTACAATTTAGCCAGGGCCCCCCCCTCCCGCCCGAGACTTCCTCGCATTTTACTCAGGAATCGCGCTTTCGCTTGGGACGTCCTTACAATTTATTAAGGAATCGCTCTCCCGGCGCTCTGGAGTCGCGCTCTCGCTGGAGACTTGCTTGCAACTTACTGAAGAATGGCCTTGCGTTGGAATTTCTTGCAATTTGCCCAAGCGCCGCGCTCCCGACACCCAGGCACCCAGGAGTCGCGCCCGTTGTGGCCCCATGTGCATGCCCTTCGTGGCCCCGCTGTCGCCATTTGTGTCCCCCTCACTGTCCTACGTGGCCCAGTTGCTACCCTCAGTGGCCCCATAGTTGCCTTCTGTGGCCCCGCATTATCTGCACTTCGTGGCCCCGCTCGTTCGCGCTCTTCGTGGCCCCATTCCCTTCGTGTCCCCGCTGTCGCCCTCCGTGGCCTACTTCGTGCCCTTCGTGCCCTGCTGTCGTTCTCTCTCGCTCTCGCTTTCGCTCGTCGTCGCCGTCGTCGTCGTCGTCGCCGTCGTCTTCGACGTCGTCGTCGTCGTCGTCGTCGTCGTCGTCGTCGTGGTCGGCGTCGTCGTGGTCGGTCCCCTGTCCGTCCCTCTTGGGGTCGGGTCGACGGTCCGCGGCCGCCCCGCCGATCAGCGCTGCCGCTGGCCAGGCCGACGGTCCGCGGCCGCCCCGCCGCTTGCCGGGGCCCGGCCTGCAGGGAAGAAAGGTATACCCCCCAAAAGGGGTTCGATCGAAGACGAAGAGGGCGGGTATCGAGGGTTTGGGAAATACGCGTTATTGGACACTCGAGCATATAAGGGCGAACAGTCTTAAAATTGTTGTTGTTGTTGTGTTGTGGTTGTGGTTGTGGTTGTGGTTGTGATTGTGATTGTGGTTGTGGTTGTGTTGTGGTTGTTGTTGTTGTTGTTGTTGTTGTTGTTGTTGAACATTATTACTTCTAAAGAATAATTATTGTTGGGGCCCCTGGTGCCGACCCCCCCGCCGCGCCCAGGCGCCAGCCTCATTTTCATCATTTTCGTGAGGAAGTCTCAGGCAAAACGGGGGAGTCCGGATCCGGTTGTTTTGTTACGATCGCTTTCCCTTGCAAAAAAAAGCTAAAGTGGACATTTCTTGTTCTAACATAACCAAACTTCAAGAATCCCTTGCAAAAAATAAGGTAAAGTGGACATTCGCGCGCGCAAGACGAAATCCTTCCAAAACCTTAGTTTTTCGTAGCGATTTTAACATAAAAACATCAAAAAACCAATGGTTTTTCAAAAAAAATTGTCAAAATTTCATCCCGCGCGCTCTTGCGGATTCGTAGGAAACCCAACACTTTTTATCATTTCTGTCAAACGGGCTTTTGCGAGCAACTTTTTTCGAACTTCTGCAACAACGGTTGCGCACCTGCCAGGGCCATCATCCCTGTCAAATAATACCATGCGGGACACATTCGTTTTTTCTTCGCGCGCGCACGCCGTCGTCGTCGGCCGCGGGGCCCTGAATAGTAGCCACGGTCGTCCGCATGCCACGAAGTGAAGTGTCCGAACGTCATAGGGCGGGAAGCTGGGTGTGGGTGGTGGCGAAGAGTCGTTTGGAAATTTGGTAGAGCTTGAACCGGCCCCCCCACAAAGTGGGGGTTTTGCCCGCCTCCTATGAAAACCCTGGCACTGGTGAGAACGGTGTGTCCCCGCGTGCTAGTAATTGTTGTTGTTGTTGTTGTTGTTGTTTTTGTTGTTTGTTGTTTGTTGTTTGTTGTTTGTTGTTTGTTGTTTATTGTTTATTGTTTCTTGTTTCTTGTTTGTTGTTTGTTGTTTGTTGTTTGTTGTTTGTTGTTTGTTGTTGTTGCTGTTGTTTGATTATTATTGTTATTTGTCACGCGCTTTGGGCCACGCCGGGGCTGCAAACGAGGGCCCAACTGCCAGGTGCCGAATTCTTCAACATGTAGAAACACGTGCGCGGAGGGGAGGGGGGCCAACATGCGCATGGCGCGCGCGCGCGGGGCGCGTGTTTTCACGTGCCCACGGGGCCCCAAAGGAACCCAACTTCGGGGTGGCGAAGTCTTTGCATGCAGAATTGCGTGCTCGGAGAGGAGGGCCCAACATGCGCCTGGCCATGACGGCGCCGCAAGCGAGGGATCCAACGCAAGGGGGGCTGCCCAACATGCCCGCGCGGGGCACGTGTTTTCACGTGTCCACGGGGCCCAGAAGGAACCCAGCCTCGGGGTGGTGAGTTTGGCGCACGTAGAATTGCGCGCGCGGGGGGCCCAATATGCCCCTGGCGCGCGCGCGCGGAGCACGTGTCTCTACGCGTTTCGGGCCGCGGCGGGGCCGCCAGGGAAGGGCCCAACTCGCAGGTGCCGAATTCTTCAACACGTAAAGATACGTGGGCGGATGGGGGGGGGACATGCCCCTGGCGCGCGCGCGGGGCACGCGTTTTCACGTGTCCACGGGGCCTCATGGGGGACCCGACTGGAGGGGTGGCGAATTCTTCGCGCGTGAAACTTGCGTGCGCGGAGGGGGGGGTGGGGTGCCCGACGGCCAAGGGGGCCCGACATGCGCCCGGCGCGTGCGCGCGCGCCTGATGCACGAGGGTTCACGCGCTTCGGGCCACGACGGGGCCGCCAGCGAGGGGCCCAACTTGCGGGTTCCGATTTTTTGGCGGCCTAACATGCGCGCGCGCGGAACGCATGCTTTCACATGCTTCGGGCCACGGCGAGGCCGCGAGCGGGGAAACCAACTGGCAGGTGGCGAATTCTTAAACATGTTGAAACACGCGCGCGGGAGAAGGGGGGGGCGACATGCCCCTGGCGCGTGAGTGCGGGGCACGTGCTTTCACGGGCCCACGAGGCCCAAGAGGAGAACCCACTCTGCTGAGATCGCCGCCGCGGTTTCGATTCGTTTAGCGCGATTGGTATATAGATTATAACTAGCGTGTAAGTTGGCTGTAACCAACTTATAAGTTCAGTGAACCAACTACAAGCCCAGTGCCTCAGATAGAGCACTTCATGATCACATAGAGCACATACTAAGTTAGCTAACGCTAACTTATGTAAGTGCTTATCGCGATTAACTAAACAGGTTTTCACTGTTAGCTAAATATGATAAAAACCCATTGTTAAGTAGGTTAGCTAACCTAGTTAGTCAACCTGGTTAGCATATTTTAAAATATTTGTATGTGTTAAAAATAATAAGGTGTGTGTATGTTGTTTTCCGTTTTTTTTTTGTTGTTTTTTTGTTGTTGTTTGTTTCATCGTTTTTTTTTGTATTTTTGTTTTCTGTTGAAAATGTTGATATTTTTTATGATTTCTGAAATTTGAAAGTTTTTTACCGATGGGGAAAGTGACATATTTCGGCGCACTCCACGCACGCTTCGCTGCCCCATAGGGACTTACACCCACTATCCAAGGGGCGGCGTCGTCGTCGTCTTCGCTGCTGCCATGGCGTAGGCTCAATAAGTTAAATCAATATGTAGAGCTATGTATTTCAGCGTTGCGTCCTGTGGCGTCGGGTCCTCGTTTTGAAGAGACATCGCCCCGCGTCCTCACTCCTCCTTCTCCTCCTCCTCTCCTCATCCTCCTCCTCATCCTCCTCCTCCCATCATCATCGTCGTCATCATCGTCATCGCCAGTATGGTCATCATCATCATCATCATCGTTGTCATCATCACCAGCATCGCCATCACCCCACACACGTTTCGGGGCCCCATAGGGAGCCCCACCGAAAGCCCAAGCGCCACCGCCCGCAAGCGCCCCGCGCACCCATAGGGGGGGGGGGGGGGGAGGGGGGGGGGGGGACCACCGAAGGCCCCAGTGCCATGCCGCCCGCATGCGCCTCGCACACCCAATTCGGCACACCCCTCGCACGCTTCGTGGCCCCACAGGGAGCTCCACCGACAGTGTTTCCGCTGGTTTGGGGCCCGCGAAGACGGCGCTGGGGGTCCGCAAAGACGGCGCTGAGGGTCAACAAAAACTAATATGAATCAGCTCGGCGAGCAAGCTCGCCGTTTGAATAAGCCTGAGCGGCGTAAACCATTTGAATAGGTTTGGCGAGCAAGCTCGCCAGTTTAATAAGATTGGCGAGCAAGCTCGCCGCATGCGCCCCGCAATTACGAGTAGGCGTATAAGGAGTATGAGAAGGAGGAGGAGTCGGAGCAGGAGTAGGAACATTAGTAGGAGTAGGAGTATAGGAGTGGGAGTAGGAGTAACTGTTCGGCTGATGGTTAGTTTACGTGTTGCGCTTTCAGCACGCTGGCAACATCAATGGCAACATCGTCATCTTGACCTGTCAATGTCACTGTCATTATCGCCATCGCCATGTCATCGCCGCCATCATCATCATCAGCTGCAACCATTTGTGCTGTCAGCTTCCCGCGTGTTCGGTATCGAACGCACCTGCCCGTGTCACTACGGGAAAGCGTCGTTATGACGATCGGATCAAGTGGTCGACTGGAGGAGGCGACAATGACGATCGTATCAAGTGGTCGACTGGAGGAGGCGACAAACGTATCAAGTGGTCGACTGGAGGAGGCGGCAAGTGGCACTACAATGAAGAACAAGGTACGTATATCAAGGTGTGGAAAACGTCCTACCGTGGTGTCTGGGTTTATCCTAAGACTGGCTGGGCGTACAACGTCACCTGGTATATTTCAGACCTCGTATGGGAAGACGATGACGTTACCGAAGTTTGGTCGTGGGACTACGCCTCATCTTTCGAAGTGTGATTCTGCGGAGGTCGCTGCGGCACTCAAGGCGACCAACTACCTGACCAAATGGGTGGACTGAAACGGGGTCAGAACGCCCCCCCTCCGCCTGGTGTTTGTGACGATGTTTCCCGCCTTGACGGCCCAATTTTTGCGGGAGTCACGTGCCTGTCACAATTCCCGTTTCGAATGGCACGGTGATTACAGTTTGTAGCCGTTGCTATTCCTACGCCGCTCACAGCCATGTTCGAGGCTTGAGAACTTTGTTCAATCGTATCTGCAGGGGGCGGCACCCACAAAGGGATGACCTCACTGTGGGGCCTGTGCCGCGGTGCTAATCTTTCGCCTCGCAGTTCATGTCAAAAAAACCCTGAGGCTTTTCTTGGGCCATCTTGGGCGCCGTCGTGGCCGTACTCCTTGGCCGTCTTGGCCGTCCTGGAAGCCATATTGGGCCGTCTTGGCCGTGGACGAACTTGGGCAATCTTGGCCGTCCTGGAAGTTCTGATGTAAATTGTCCCATACTCCTACTCCTACTCCTACTCCTACGCATGCGGCGAGCTTGCTCGCCAGTCTTATTCAAATGGCGAGCTTGCTCGCCTAGCTGATCCAAATGGTATACGCCGCTCAGGCCCATTCAAACGGCTTTCTTGAGCCTAAGCGGACGCGGAGGGAGAATGCGGTGACACTGGGCTTTCGGCGGGGCACTCTATAGGGCCACGACACGTGTGCTACTCCTACTCCTGCTCCTACTCCTACTCGTATACACCTACTCCTACTCCCAGACCCCGATCGTCCTCATCCGCCATGGTTTTGAAAAGGAATCGCCATCCATCCGCGCACATGTTGCAGATGGTTTCAGAAGAATGTCCGCGCGCCTGAGACATCCTCGAAAGACGGCGCTGCGTCAACAAAAGCTACTATGAATCAGCTTGGCGAGCAAGCTCGCCGCGTGAATAAGTCTGGGCGGCGTAAACCATTTCAATGAGTTTGGCGAGCAAGCTCGCCATTTGAATAAGCCTGAGCGCCACCGAAGAAGATATTCACAACTGCGGTGTTCACAATAGCATATGGTTGGGTCCTTCGCCAGGCTAATGTTTTTCTTTCTGCATTGCATAGCGCAGTGCGCCATGCGCTCCAATCTTCACAGCGAGGCTCGCCCCCCCTGTCAGGAGGACGAATCGCTCTTCTTAGGAGTGTTATCCCACGGGAGAGCTCCGAATGCACACAGTGTCCCCCAAGGGTCAAGGGAAAGCAGTATCGCGCAAGTGCGGGACGACCCCGAGGTCACGTGCGGCACGAGCAGATGAGCCGCTGTCGGGGAAAAATGCCCGCTGCGCCCCCTCTTATACAACATTGAAATCGGCTGCCGACGATGCGCATCGCCATATGCAAACGTAGTCCGACCACCAACTCGGTGCATAAACTCCGATGTAGCGACGCACAGTCCGATGCAGAGTCCGATGTATCGATGCATCGCGATACATGTCCGATGCGTCGCGCGCCGCACCACGGGGGGGCAGGCGCCGCGTCATTGCATCTGCTGGTAGGGCGCCGCCTTGGAGGGCGCCGCATAACCGCGGTTCGCGCGCGCGGCCTGCGCTGGCGACCCGCGCGGCGCTGCCTGGGCCATAACCCCGAGCAGCTGGTAGGTCTCCGCGATGCGGCCCGCCACCAACTGCACTCGCTCTACGAGCGTCTGCAACAGGTTGCTCGACTCCTCGGTGGCCTCGTGCGTGGCATTCGTACCCACCTGCAAACCAGCGATCCCGTCGACGATTGCCTGCAGCAGCGTCTCCGTGGGCGACGGTCCTGGTGCTTGCTGGCCAGCTGCTGCTGCTGGCTGCCCTGCTGGTGCGGGCGGCGGCTGAAGCACTGGAGCTCCAGCTGCTGGAGGCGGAGGTCCAGCTGGAGCTCCAGCTGCTGGAGGCGGAGGTCCAGCTGGAGGTACTGGCTGGCCAGCTGCTGCGGGCGGCGGCTGAAGCCCTGGTGCCGCTTGCGCTAGCTGAGGCGCTGGCAGCGCCAGCTGCTGCGGAGGTGGGTGGATGTAGTTGTCGTCCGTGTGAACCTGCACGATGTCAACCTGCCAGCCGCGCGTGAAAGATGCCAAATGGTTCCAAGCTCCCTCTGTCCTCTTCTTGTGTCTGGCCGCCGCCAAGTGATCTGCCGTCACTCTGCTCCCATTCGTAGCGCACATAAGGCACTTCCACGCGCCCGTGGCGCGGTCCCACTGCATGTAGGGCGCGTCCACCCACGACCCGTCACTTAGCGTCACCGTCTGCGGGCAAGTCCATTCGTTCTCCACGAACTGCAAGTGCGCCGCCATGACGGGCGGACGCTCGCTCTCTGCAGGGCGGTGGCAACTCCAGCTCGCCCTCTGAAGGGCCTTCGCCAAAATGGCTTCGGCCTAGATGGCTGCATTACGGAATAGGTCGCCCTCGTCCTGGGTGGGTCGCGGGTGGGTCGCCTTTGTCATGGGTGGGTCGCGGGTGGGTCGCCCTCGTCATGGGTGGGTCGCGGGTGGGTCGCCCTTGTCCTCGTCGTCCTCGTCGTCGTCGTCGTCTCGCCAGGGTGCCCCCGCGGGCCCTCCCTCAGGACCCGCCTATGCTCGCATGTGATTCCGCGCGCCCCGTCCAAACTCACAGCGGCCCTTTGGGCGTCGGTGGTTTAGGGGGCCCCCTCGTCCAACCCCCATTCTTCCCCTTCGGGGCGGGGTTTACCCTTCCCCGCCCCTTCCCCTGGACCTGGACAGGCGGGGCCGCGACGCGTTGGAGCGCCCAAGATGGCCAAAGAGTGCTCCCCGACCCCCTGAGAGATCCCAAGATGAGCTCCGGATGCGCTCCAAGACGCCCCGAGACCGCTCCGCTTCCCAAGGAGTCCCCCAAGGAGCAAACACCCGTCAGCAGTCTAATCCACTGAATGTTGCCTTCTCGCCTATTCGCGTCCGATGGCAATCCGCTGACCCAGTGCGACTCCAACATTGCCCAATATAATATATATTCAGATTGTCTCCGCTCGTCGCGGCTCGCTCGCCCCCTCCTCGCACCTCAGATACATATTTCATTGTATTGTTGTATTCACACTGATATCGCGCCGTTGTCGCTCGCAGCCGCGCCACTCAGGGGGGGGGGGGGGGGGCGAATGTCCAAGAAACCGAGACTCATTGACCTTGGGCGACAGAGCCACGTCACCAATGAAGTACTTGCCAACATATTGCGGGACGTTCGTGACTTTGGCATTCCAGATGCAATCAGCGCCACTACCCGTCGGCGCCAGCGCAGTTGTATTTGCGACGAGGTGACAATGCATGGCAAGTTGGTCGATGAAGTCCGAGTTCAGACGGAGGACGGCGGCCACCTTGACATCCCCGTGCAAAACCCGCTAGCTTTCTTACACGTCGCTTGCAGGGAGCCCGCTGCGTTTCGCAACCTCGTCGGGGAGACTTTGGGCAGATGTGGAAATAAAGTTCGACTAGTCCTCTACTCGGACGAAGTGACCCCAGGGCAGCAACTAAATTCCCGAAACTACAGGAAGACACATGCTGTGTACTGGCCGATAGCCGACTTTCCAATCGCAGCTCTAAGCTGCGAGGGCGCCTGGTTCACGTGGACGACCCTGATGACATCGGAAGTTGATCAGATTGATGGCGGGCTAAGCCACGTGCTCAAGGTGTTGCTGAAAACTAAATTTCACAGCCCGCATGATATGAGACAGGGGGTGTCGATAGATTTAGGTGTCAATATTCCTGTGCTTCTGTTTGGTGAGGTGTACTGCATGGTGCAGGATTTGCTGGCTCACAAAATATCGACCCTGTGTAAAGGCCACTCGGGCCACAAGGTGTGCCCTCTGTGTTCCAATTGCGTTAGTCTGAGGTGCCCGTGGCTGCCTGATGCGACTGGTTGGTTGCAGCCGATGAATGCGTTGGAAGTCGAGAAGTTTGAGCTTCATACTGGCGAAACGGTCTTGGCACCCCTCAGGCGCCTGCGGGATGTCTCGCACGGGGTTGCCCCTGGAGATTTGGACGAGTTGCAGACGAGGCATGGTTACAACCACAGCGACAACAATATGTTTCATGTGGGTTTCTCTCAATCGGACTTGTGTCGGTTGTGATGTTCGATTGGACGCATATCATGTTCATTGGCGGCTTGTTCCCAATAGAAATGAAACAGCTTCTACACGAGCTGGGTCGGTTCAACTTGGGCAGCGCGCAGCTGGGCGCATATCTGTCCACCTTCCGTTGGCCTCGGGGGCACGCCTCTGGGGCGGGTGTGTGCTCGGACGGCAGTTTTGGAGGGTCAGCGTCTGAGATGATCTCATTAGCCCCGATCGTATTGCAATACCTCCGCGATGTGGTGGTGCCCACGGGACGCTGCGCCCAAGAAGTTGCCAGTTGCATATGCCTGTGTGAGTTGGTCCTTTTGCTCGTGGCCGTTAATCAGGGCGTGGCGCCGAGGCAGTTGGAAGATGCGATCGTACGCTTTCTGCGTGCACACAAAGCGGCAGATGGTGATATGCTGGCCGTCCCTAAGCACCATTACCTAGTGAATTTGCCGCGTATGTTGCAGAAGTTTGGTTTCCTGCTTAACACATTCGTACAGGGACGGAAACACCGAGTCTTGAAGCGGATGTGCACACCAAGGCATAACACCAATTCGTTTTCCAAGGGGGTGCTTCAAGATCTGACATGCCAGCACTTGTCTGACCTAATGGAACCGATGATATGTTGTGCACTTAGGGACCCTGTCCCCGCGCCCGCTCGCATGCAAGCTGCAGTGCGGGAGTCGCTCGTCGATGCGAGGGTTATTTTGACATCACCTACGTGCGTCATTAAGCATAGGGCGGTGTGCAAAGATGACGGTGCGTTGCTCGTTGACGGCAGCGTTGCTGAGGATTGGTTTCACGCTCGGGTGGACGGGTTTTGTTGGACATGCGTCAGTCCGTGGAGAATGAATTCACGGATGCGTCACGGGGGGAGTTACGTGAACGCCAGTAATCCCATTATTATCCAGAGTAGCAGCATAGTTGCGAGCTTGATATTTCCTGCCGCCAGACAAGATGAAATATCATGCGTGGTTTTCCCGCCCACGGCAAGCTTGTAACCGTTTTGGCTGGCCCAAAAGGACTGCCACCAGAAAGTGCGACACGTCCCTCCCATGCTCCCCACTTCCTATTGCAAGCACTCTTGATTTACGTTGTCCCATCGGCCCTGCCATACAGTTCTCCCCTTTCTCGGCTTTGCTCTGGCGTGCCCTGCCCTATTCTATTTTACTCTACTTTACCTTGCTTGGTATACCCCGACACCGAGTTTCGGGCCAACTTGTGGCATCGCGTGCTGGTGCCAACTTGTTTAGTTTTGGTGCTATGCACTTTCCCTTCGGGCCCTTCCATTCCATTCCATTGCCCCCCTCTGCCTCACCATGCCATCCTCTACCAACATGCCGCGCCTTGCTGAAAGCTCTTTGGGGGAGGGCCGCGCCGTCGGGTCTGCGAGGCCTTCGGGCGTCTGGGCGGCCCTGGGAGGGGCCCAAACATAAGTTCCCCAGATGTCAATCACAACCTTCTGTTGTTCCCATCCCTTGCTCTCATGCGTTCCATGCCAATGTCAATCTTATGTTGTTCCCATCCTTTGCCCGCCCCAAACATAAGTTCCCCAGATGTCAGCCCCCCGAGGGAAATTATGTTTGGGACGGGCAAGGGATGGGAACAACATGAGGTTGACATTGGCATGGAACCCATTAGAGCAAGGGATGGGAACAACATAAGACTGACATCGACATCTGGGCCAAAATGATGTTTGCCTGCTCGCCTTTTCGCTTCCGATGGCCATCCGAGGCAGCAATATGGTTCCGAGAGGACCCAAGAGGGCTTCAAGATTGGCCCAAGAGAGCCAAGCCACATGACGGCCGCAAGGGAGCCCAAGAGCGTTCCGAGAGCGCCCAAAGAGGGGCCCAGGAAGCGATTTTACAAACTCCCGAGGGGCGGCGCTAATTGAGGGGCCACTCGTCTTTGATCGATCCCCTCCAATATGGCCCCAAGAGGCGCCCATGGGGGCCCCAAGAGGCGCCAAGATGACTCCAATATGACCCCATCAAAATTGCCGCAAGAGGCCCACAATAAGCCCCCCAGGGGGGGGCTTACCCGTTTTGATATCACAACTTTGAAAAGGGTTCGCCATCGATCCGCGTAATTGGCGCCGGCTTTTAAAACTAATGTCCGCGGCGCCGAGGCGGGAACCCCATTTTGAAACCGTGCCGCCCTAGGCCCGTGCATTTTTAATCAGTGACGCTCCAGTCCGTGTTGGGCCGAGGAAGCGGACTGACGCTCCAGAGCGCAAGCGCGCCCCATCCCAATTCAGGGAGGGGCGGAACGCCGAATGCAGGCTGGCGGAACCACCTGCGACCCCTCACCGTCTCGCTGCGCCAAGTCCTGCGCGGAGCCTGGCCTCCAGCGCCACCCAGGTCCGTCGGGGGATCGGTAGAACTCGACCTACGGGAACGACGGCGGCGACGACGACACGGACGACGACGGCGGCGGCGGCGACGACGACGACGACGACGAGAACGACAACGACCCAATGCCTCCTGGAACCACGGCGCGCATCGCGCCTCGTAATACTCATCCACCTGCTGCAGCGACTCGTGCAGCTGCAAGCCCTCGAACTGCATGGCCATCCGCTCCCAACTGCAATTCGTGCGGGCCCACGCCATGAATGTTTCGACCATGTGCGCCTCGTAATCGCTCGTGACCGCACGCATGCGGTTCCGCTGCTCGTCGCTGAGAGCGGCGAGCCTGTAGAACTCCGCGCCGTCGAGCTCGCGGCAACCGCTGTTGTCGACGAGCTCGGCGCTGTTGCCGACGAGCCTCTCCACCGAGCTGTCGTCCACGATATCCTTGCCGTCGTCGGCGTCGTCGCCCCCGAGCTCCTCGCGCCGCGAGCGCTTCGCTGGCGGCGGCACCAGTCGCCGCCCTTCTTCGTCCCGTGCAGCCCACTCCATGTTCAAAAACCGCTGTTTCAATGCTCCTGCTGCTGCTGGCTGCGCTGGGGCTGCTTCGCCTGGTGGCGACACCAATCGCCGCTCGTCTTCGTCCCGTGCAGCCCACTCCATGCTCAAAAACCGCTGCATCATTGGTCCTGGTTGCGCTGGTTGCGCTGGTACTGCTTTGTCTGGTGCTGCTGGTTGCGCTGGTACTGCTTCGTCTGGTGCTGGCACCACATTGGCCCCTGGTGCTGCTGGTTGCGCTGGCACTGCTTCGTCTGGCGCTGGTTCCCGTCGCGCTGGCGACGCTGGGGCTGTCGATGGCCGCGGGCGCGGAGGCGGCCGCGGCACCACACTCGCGGCCGAAAGTGCCGATGGTTGCGCTGCCACTGCTTCGTGAGGTTCTGCTGGTACCCGTAGTAGTGTTGGTGGCGGCGGGCACGAAGGCTGCCGAGGCGGCCGCCGCACCACCCCCGCGGCCGCAAGTGTTGCTGCAGCTGTTGCGCGTGGTGCTGCTGGTTGCGCTGCCATTGCCGCGCGTGGTGCATCTGGCCCCCGTCCTGGCGTCACTGTCCCCGTCCTGGTGTCACTGGTGTCACTGGTGCTGCTGAACACGCGTGGTGGGGGGCGCATCGCGGGCGGTCGCGGGGGGATGCATCTTGGCGCGGGCGCCATGTTTGTAATCCTCAGGCGACACAAACGGCGTCGCCGCCATCTGAGCCAAATGGCCTGGACAAGTGAAAACAAACGTCTCGCTCGAGACAGTCTCGACGACTCCTCACCTTAGACCCCCCCCCCCTGGATGGCCATCTCGCTCGATGCATCCTCAGTCTCAGCTCCTCAGGCGCGGCCGCGGCTGGATCCGCCTCGAAATCCTGACGCGCCGCCGCCGCCGTCGCCGTCGTCGTCGCGTCGTCGTCGGCGGCGGCGGCAGGGGGGATGATAATGGTAATGAGTAGTGAGAGGGAGTGTGCGGTGATAAACGAGTGAGGGTGAGGCATGACTCTTTGGATTATTTGGTGACGGACTCTGTCCTGGGGCATTCTTGTGGCGCTATAGGGGGCTTTAGGGGCGCTCTTGGGGTAATGTAGGAGGTCGGCCAAAGAAGGGTGGCCCTCATTAGCGTGCATTCTCGGGCGCCCCACAATCGCATATTGGGGCGATCTTGGAGCGCTCTTGGGCGCTCTTGGGGCAGTGTTGGGCTTGTACTATATATGTAATGGATGGCGTGGGGAGCAGGAGGGCGCGCGAACGGATGGAGGAAACCGCGTGAGCGATGGAAAGAGGAGTTGTTGTTTCATCACACTTGCGGGTCATGCAAAGCCGAGCTTGCGTCTGAGACACAGCAGCGCGGCAGCTGGTAACGCATCACACGTTTGTCGCGCCACCCTGACATCTGGCGCGCGGGATTGTCATAGTCACAAAGGTGGTCGGGACATGAATCTGACTGGTCTCACCCCGTCCGATCAGCCACGGCTGCCACTTACCAGGTCGCCGAAGCAATCGCGCATAAAGCTCCCGAGTGGCCGAGGGTGCCTACATCCAGCTGTGCCCGACGGGATACCAGGAAATTGCCGACGCTCGGGTCATCCTGAGGCTCGTAAAGTAGAGCGGTCATTACCCAAACAGCGCTTGCACTTAGGGGGCCGAAGACAAAGCGACGCAAATGTAACGAATGTGGCGCCGCACAGGGCCCGTTCAGGTACGGTGTGTGTGACAGCTCGAAAGTGCATGCCGTTGCTATGCATTCTAAGTTGTCCCATCTTGGGCGCGGAAAACCACTGCGGGCGTCTGGCGCGATCCCTCCATCAGACGCATTTAGACAGGCGATGTCTTGCGCGTTGATCACGCCCGCCAGCCACAGTTAAACCTAACAAAGCATGTAAACTGGAGTACTGATATGCGATGCGCGGATTGCGCATCCGAGGTTACGCCGCGCCGATTGCACCGCCCAGGTTGCTCCACATCGGTCGAAGCACGTCATCATGTGGAGCGCGCGCTCAGGGCAGAGCAACGCAGATCGGAGGAGAGGGCGGGGTCGGACCATCGAAGCATCATGGGGCAGAGCATCTCGGAATCAAGCAGAGCCGGGCGTCGCAAGCTAGCGCAGGGTAGAGCTGACCAGAGTGTGGTGCATCAGAGGAGGAGTAGGGCTGCGTAGGCTAAGGGGTTGCGGCTTAACCTAAGGGGACAGGGTGCACGCAAAGAACCACGGGGCCCCCATTCCCGCGCGCCAGAGAGGTCACCAGGGCTACGTGCGACGCGTTCATGAATTCCGCACTGGGGTAAATCGCTCGCGATGGTAGCGATGGCGAGCGCGCTCGCCTGCGAGTCAGGGCGACGCAAAGAAGAACAAAAAAGCCGCACCGAACGCGCCTCGCTTGTTGGCGAAGTCGGGCTGGGAAAGGAAGTAGCTGCACTGGCGCTGCAAAGCCCGATCGCCTTTGACATCCGTGCCCTCGCACGCGGCGTCATAAGCTCACGCGCCCTTGAAGCACTTGTCCCAGGACGCACCAGCCTTCTGGTAGACGGTCTTCAGCAGAGGAGCGGACTTAGTCGGGCTCCAGCCCGCGCTGGTGCAGGCTGACTTCGCGGCGCTGTACGCCCTCGAAGTGAAAACGTTGCGGCTGCGCTCCTCACTGGGCGTGCACTTGATGTAGCCGCTGAAGTCAGCAACGGTGATCGTCGTCTTCTTGATGACCGCGACGCCATTGTCCTTCTTGCCCTTGCCCTTGCCCTTTCCCTTTCCCTGGCCGCTGCCCTTGACGACGCCCGCCACTGCCTGCCTGCCGCCCTTCTTGGTGGTGCCCGTCTTCGCCTTCGCGCGCTTCATTGCATCCTTCCTCTTCCTGCCCGCGGTCGCAGCCTCCTGGATGCGCTGCTCCATCGCTGCGATTGGGTCAATAGGTGCGGCGGCCCCAGCCCCGTCAGAGCCCAGCTTCAGCTCTGACTCGGCACCGCCCACAGCCGTGCCCTGCGGCGGAGGGGAGTCCTGCAGCGGAGGGGCGCCGAAGAGGGAAGTCGAAGTGGCAGACGTGGCCCTGGCTTCGGCCGCGGTGATGCCCCGATCGTCGCGCTTCGCATTTTGGGCCGCGGATCCGAAGTAGGTCAAGCGCGGGCCTGGGCTCGTGTTCCCCATGGCCTGCTGGACGAGCTGACCGATCGGCGCCAGCGCCTGCTGCACGATCTCCCCAAGCTGTAACGCCGTGGCGGCCTGTCCGCGGTGCTGGGGGACAACCAGCGCAGTCTCGTCGTCAGTCCTGAGACCCTTGTGGGTCTTACGGTATGCGAAGACATGGGCGAACTGCTGCAAGCCATCAATCTGCCATGGTGTGGGGGCACCGTCGTCCCATGCGAACTGTTTGTTGCTCGGTGGCAATTGGCGAGGGTCGTTGGGGTACGTCTTCACGCGCACGAGAGGGTACCGCGCTTCATTGTCCATGGCCTTTACCGTCTCCTGGATAGTCTTGGCGATAGAGCGCTGCTCCTTTGGGCTGAGGTTGCCCGCCTTCAGGATTTGGAGCTGGACGATCGCCCCAGCGCGCTTGAGGAGCTGCTCCGACGGGCGCACCATGCCCAGCTTGTACATGACCGATCCCATCTTGCGCGCCGCCATTTGCGAATCGCGATTCGCGGCCTCGGGGGCGGCCTGCTGATCTTTGGTGAAGTACATCTCCAGGGTCATGCGGTACTGGTTCGGGCGCGAACCTCCCGAGGTATCCACCGCCTGCATAGCTTGGTTCAGGGCGCCTAGAATGACAACCCTCTGCGGGGCCGTCCAAGGATTGCCATGCACTGATACCGCCTGCGCGATGCGAGTCGCCCCCGCCAAGTTGATGCCCCTGGTCTGCGCGATGCTCGCGGCGAGCGCGGACGCCTGGTCGGCCGTTACGTCCACCCGAGGCCTTCTGGACGTTGACGTACTCGATGCGGGCAGCCACCTGAGCAACGAGAGCATCCGCCGCGGCGACCGCGAAGGCAGCATGCATGATGCCTGCGCCGCAGGGCAAGTAATTCGACACGACAGTGGTGTCGGGGATAGCAGCCAAAACAAATCGGGTAGGTGCTGAAACAGCTGCGGTGCACGCCCCGCCCATGTGTCCAGATGGGACACCAATGCTAGCGCAGCGCCATCATCTGCACCACCCGTCATAGCGCGAGCGCCCCACGGCGCCAAGCAGCGATGCCCCATTATAGACCGCACAACGGCCCCGAAGCACCATGATGGCCCAAGGTTGGCCCACGCTAGCTTATAAAGGTGAGGGACCCGAACGGTGAATCACTGTATTTGGGGCCGCGGCTGAAATGAAGTTCCGCGATGCGGATTGGTATTGCTCGGGTGGTGGGTGGGTGGCGGGTGGGGCCACGTGCCCGAGGCGCCCCCGCGAAGCTCAACGGGGCCCGCACGAATGCAATGTGGGAGGGGGAAGTGGGGGGGCAATAGTGCCACAAGGGAACCGCATATGGTGCTGAAACAAACGTCGTGAGGGACAGTGTCGAAGCGACCGCAATCACCGCTCACACGTTTCGTGGCCCCATATGAAGCTCCATCGAATCCCCCATCGCCACCGCCCGCATGCGTCCCGCACACCCAATTCGGCACACTACTCACACGATTCGTGGTCCCATAGGGAGCTCCACCAAAGGCCTCAGTACCACCGCCCACATGCGGCCCGCACACCCAATTCGGCGCAACCCTCACACGTTTCGTGGCTCCAGATGGAGCTCCACCGAAAGCATGTCTGTTGGTTTGGGGCAAGCGAAGGCGGCGTTGGGGATCCGCAAAGACGGCGCCGAGGGCCACCAGCAGCTAATATGAATCAGCTTGGCGAGCAAGCTCGCCATTTGAATAAGTCTGAGCGGCGCAAACCATGTGAATAAGCTTGGCGAGCAAGCTCGCCATTTGAATAAGCCTGAGCGACGTAAACCATTTGAATAAGCTTTGTTGGCGAGCAAGCTCGCCATTCGAATAAGCTTGGCGAGCAAGCTCGCCGCGTGCGTCACGCAGTTAGGAGTATGCGTAGGAGTAGGAGTAGGGACAATATTGAAACAGTTGGGTGCACCCCCCCCCATCATCATCCCCTTCTCCTCCGCCATCCACACCCGCGGTGTGCATGCACTGCACTCGCTATTGTTCCGAACTAAACAGAACGCCGCGTCGTTAATACCATTATTCGCCCTCGCCGCCCTTATTCCGTCGGGGAGGGGATATGGTGTCGCAACCAATTAGAGCGGACCATGACAACCAACGATTGGGGCATCCACACGTCCCAGAGAGCGCCATCGATGTGTCACGCACCAGAGAGACCCATCGAGGGAACCATAGAGATCAATCGACGGGGCCCTATGTGCGCCCTTATGGCGCAGTCGCACGCCCCTCTCGGGGCCCCGATGGGGTCCCCTCGAAGCCTTGGTTGGGCCCCGATGGTCGCTGGGCCGAGAGGATCGCATGTGCGATATGCAGCCCGGTGGCTGGTGGATTCAGCCGACGCCCGAAGACCGACCACCTCCGCCAAGGATGCGGGTGTGATACATCACGGGGCGTCGGGGTGCAATGGGGCTACCGACAACGCATTTCAAGCCGCTGGGGATACAGTGCAGGCGCAAGGCATCAGTGGGGCACGTGGTGGGGCCATCCCCCGAGCCACCATCACGCGTGGGTAGAATCGGACATGACAATGCTTACATCGCAGCCCATCCGATCACGATTGCGAATGGTGTGTCCTAAAATGGCTGCATGCACAAGTTGTCGCATGTGACCGCTGGCTAGATGCGACAACTGTTGTATATGACCCCTGGCTACATGCGACAAGCAATCAATGATGTGCGTTGTCGCATCTAGCCAGTGGTCACATGCGACAACTGTCGCATCTAGCCAGTGGTCACATGCGACAACTGTCGCATCTAGCCAGTGGTCACATGCGACAAGGGCGGTGCGGATGTTGACATCGGCGGCGGCATGGCGAGCACGCTCGCCGACGTGGTCTCATGAGATGCTCCGCGCGGCGATAGTGACGACGAGACGTGGGATGCGGATGCTGACGGCGGCGGCGACAGGGCGAGCATGCTCGCCGAAGTTCTCCAGCCGTGCAATCATGATGGGCGTGCTGGATACTCAAACGGGGAACTGCGGGCGCCATGCAACTAACGGGTCCCCGAATTGATTCACAGTTTCGATGGCCACGCAGCTAAGGCGGGGCGTCATCTCAGCGTCAAGCCGAGCTCGCTGAGGGCTTTCTGGAGCCGCTTGGCCTGTATCACGCGGCCCGCCCGAACCTTCACCTGCCTGTGCCGCGCCTTCTCCGTCGGCGCGCCGTCGCCGCTGCTGCTGCCAGCGCCCCCTCCGCCGCCGCCGACGCCGAGCTCATGCTGCACCTGGGCGGGGGTATTCGAAGTGGTCGGTTGCACTATGCCCCCCCCCCCCATCAGCGCCCTCGCGTTCGCCCGTCGATGTTTCGCGCGGACGGCGATGGTTGGATGGGCGATCGCGACGAGGCGGAGCGGATATTGACGATTAGGGCGTGAAGAATGACGGCGGACGGGGGGGTGAAACTGAGGGTGAGGTCCTGCTTGCACTGGTCAAGCGACCGATGGGATTGGGGGGTGGGGGGCAATTGGCAACTCTCCACTCCGATTACCCTCGCTGACCTCCGCTTCGCGCATGCGCTTCAGCGTCGTGACGATGTGCTCGACGCCCGCGGTGCTGCCGCTTCCCTCCTGCGCGTTGCCGCGGTCCCAAGTCCACGTGGCGTTGCCGCTGTTGTTGCCCCACCACGCGGAGCCCTGCCCCGACCAATCGCCATGCCATGGCCGCGGCTGCTGTGCCAGCATCCGTGGTCGTAGTCGCGCCCCGTGCCCTGCCACTCGGAGCCCCAGCTGGTCCCGCCCGCGCCGCTGCGCTCGCCGCCCCACCACATGCATTGCTGCTGCGACTTGTCGCCCCAAAACACGTATCCCTGCAGCTCGCCGTCCCACCACACGTATCCCTGCAACTCGCCGTCCCACCACATGCTCACACCGTCGTAGGCGTCCGTGTCGCGCGTCGTCATCGCCTGTGCCGCACCGCCGCCGATGTAGTCGCCGTCCGTGCCGCGCGTGTCGGTGTGGCCCTCCGCGTGCCCGCCGCCCGTCTCGGTGTAGCTGCTCGTGTCCCACTCGGCGCCGTCGTGCTGCGGCGCGTGGTGGTGGGCGACCTTCTGGTGTCCACATGGCCTCTGCTTGGGCAGCGGCGCAGGGAGACCTGGAGGTGATGTCGACGGCGCAGGTATGAGGTGGCCTGGAGGTGGCTTGGGAGGCGGAGTCGGCTTGCTAGGCGGAGTCGGCGCCGCGTCGTGGCCATGCTTGCTAGTCGGCTGGAGCCGCTTCGGCGCGGGCGCGGCTGCGCCACCGACGGCCGATGGCTGGCTGGCCATCCGACTGCTGCGCCCCTGCCGCGGCCATGCGGGTCTCTGGCACGGCTCCGCTGGCTGCGCCTTTGACAGCTGCGCCCCTGTCGCCACGTCCGCTGGCTGCGCATCTGGCGGTTGGTCCCCTGTCGCCACCTTCGCTGACCGCGCCTCCGACGGCAGCGCGGCAGCCATCGGACCAGTCGCTGGCGTCGGAGGGCCCTTCCGAAACTTATTCCACCGAGAGGCCGCTCACTTCGGAGTCGGCGGCACCACCACCGTGGACGCAATCTCAGCCTGCGCCAGACATGCGAGGACTAGGGGATCACGTGGATCGTGTCCTTGTGCAGTCCAAAACGCCCTGACGGTCGCGTCAGACATTGCGGCTCAACAGCTCGAGCCTGAACGGCGGCGGACGGACGAGGCGGGGGTTCCACTGTGCGAGGGCGAGGGCGTCTCACGCGAAATCGCTGGCACACAATGGCAGCTGGATAGCGGACCAACTCGCTCACGCGTTGCCGTCGATGCCTAGATAAGGCTAGAACGCGTGCTCATACGAAGACGTGCAATCCTGGAGCCCGAAACACTTACGTAAACATCCTAGACGCTTCGCGTATCACCGCCAGCCCATCCAGAGAAGCTGGTAGACGAAGGGCGAATAGACGCACATAGCGAAACATATAGCGGGCAACAACTGAGAAGTATGAGATCTGTTGTGGCGAATGTTGCCAGTGTTGCTGATGGTGATCTTGCTTCTGTTGGTGCTGCTGCTGCTCTGCTGGTACTGCTGGTTCTCGAGGGGTTTGGGCTGATGATGAGGATGAGGCGGGCAAGGCGGAGCAGGAGGAGAAGGGTGACAATGGGAACCGAATGCCAGATCATTTTATGATGTTTCTTATGAGTTATTTTGAACACCTCTTGGAGCGCCTGGGGGGGGGAGTTTGTTTATTTGTTTTTTTTGAGGGGGGGGAGGGGGTCTCTGTGAAGTCTCGTGAATGCCTTTCGGAGCCTTGGAGTTCCATGGGGATGGAGTTGGAGCCCCTGGACGCACCCCTTCCAGCGAACACTTAGACTGAAACACATAGAGAACCGCTGTAATACAACATGTTGCCAGTTGCGGCGCTTGGGGCCCCCATGTTGGTATATTGAAAGCCTCTCGGGGCCATGATGGTACCATCTTGGGGCCATATTGGCGCCTCTTGGGGCCTCATGGGCGCATATTGGGGCCATCTTGGAGGAGAACGATCAACGACGAGGGGCCGTGTTGCATGGCAGCGCAAGCAGTGTAGCATAGAGCTTGCACAATCCCACTACCCCCCCACGGCGCAGCCTGGCTCGGCGCATTTGTGTGTGCAGCCAGGCTGGGGGCATTTGCGTGTGCAGCCTGGCTGGGGGCATGTGTGTGCAGCCAGGCTGGGGGCATTTGTGTGTGCAGCCTGGCTCGGTGCATTTCTGTGCGCATTGAGTTTTCCACCTCCCATCCTCCAGGGGTTCTCGGATGGGTGGCTGATCTTCCTTTTTAGGCTCTGCCCAGTCGTACCAGCGGGGTATATATAGATCCCCATCGGTCCCGTGAGCTGCCCATGCTGCTGCCAGGCAAGGAGTCAAGGAGTGCGCACGCGCGAAGCCCCGCGGCTAACAACAACCAGGGGATGGGGGGGGGGTAAACCCCTCCCCGAAGGGGAAGAATGAGGTTGGAATAGGGAACATCATCTGCGCTTTGCTCCCGCGGCGTTGCATCGCGACATATCACGTGCCGCTAAGCCCCCCTCCCCCAACCCGCGCAATGGCCAGAAGTTGGTTCCAAGATGACACATTGCCCCATCACTCCCCGTCGCCGTCGTATTCCACGCTATGAGGTCCGCTAACCGCCCCCCCCCATCATTTTCGTTGGCGAGCTCAGGTGCGGTTGCTTGTTTGAGCGTGATGGCGGCTGGGTGCGGGACGATGGCGACGCGATGCACGACGGGCCTGCTCACGTGTTTTACGCGGCGAACAATGTCTCACAGCGCGCACGCCCCGTAGCGCGATGTGCCGAATAATACAAGCAACACGGATGGCAATGCAACGGCGAAAGCTGCGAGCACGCTGCGCAGCGAACGAGAACGCGAGCACGCTCGCGCCATAGGGGCGGCCGCTCAGCGGTCGCCCAGCTCGCCGTCAAGGGCTCGCGTCGATATCCTTCGCCTCGCCCTTGGCGCGCATCTCCGGCAAGGCGTTCTGCAACTTCTCTGCGGCCTCGTCCGTGGCAGCCTGGATGTCGCGTGCGCCGCGGTACCGAGGAACTGGTTGAAAGCGGAACCGAGTCTTGTTCGTGCTCGGGTCGGCATACTTGCAGTACACGCAGTGGCGGGCAGGCCACCAGCGGACGCCTGGCTGGGTGATGCAGGGAACGAATGCGGTGACGAAGTGGCTGGCGTGAGGCGTGCTGTTGAGCGACTTTAGGTTCGCGCCCGTGAGCTCCATCCACACCGTGCTTGCCTTCCGCCACTCTGCCAGCATCTTCACCTGGTGCTCACTGTCGTCCTCGCACTTCACCGTCACGTCGACAACATCGGCGATCTCGTCGAACATATGGCGTCGGGGGCGCTTGGGCAGCGAAGCCACCACTCCTGGGTCCGCAAGGGGGTCCTCCTCGCCGCACGCGGTCTTCATGGCCTCGTCGATTGCATCGTTACGGAGGGCCATCAGCACGTCTAGCATGGCGAACTGTTTGGCGATAAACCTCTTACACACCCTGTCAGACTTGGCAACCCTGACGAACATGGTACCAGCAACCATCTTTGCATCTGCGAACCACGACACTTTCCCAAGATGCCCGTCGACCACGGCGGCCCTAAGCGTGAAGGTGGCGTCGGTAACACCAGCCGCCATGGTTGCCCGCGCGCTCGACTGCCCTACGTGGCTGCTGGAAAGGCGAACGTGATGAGGGGGCATGTTTGGATAACTGGCACCACTGCTCTACTGCGCATCACGCGCTTACTCGCACCCGCGCGGAACCACGGCATCGCGATGCACATGGCAGCAACGCAACGCAACGCGACACGATAATGCGCAACGCAATGCCATGCAACACAAACTTCCTAAGCCCGTGTATAAACTTTATCAGAGTGAGGGGGGCGAGCGGTCACTCACTGTCCCTGGGTGTGCGGCTGAAATGAGGTTCCGCGATGCGGATGGCGTGGGATATGCATGTTGGATGACGCACGCGCATATAAGAGCGAACTGGCTTAACATGATTGTTGCCGTCTTTGTTGGACCCCCACTCCCCGCGATTGTGATGTTGCGTTGGCCGCCATCCGCGTCCTCGGGTCTTTCCCAATGGGGCAGGGGGTGGGAGGAGATACGGAGAGCGAGCGGGTGGGCGGATGGAAGAGGGATGGGGAATGCAACGGTTGGTGCGTTTTTTATTTGCCAAACGCAGTCGGTGCACAAGCTGCGACGCCCGCAACACGCGCGTCTCAACATAGAAGGGGTTCATACGGATGCGCGAGCACGCTCGCGAAGTCTCAGGACGAGGCACGGTGCTACGCAACAAAGCTGAACAGCGCGGGCGGGCGCGCTCGCCGAGATGCGCGAGCCAGCGAACTGATCAGCCACGCGATCAACCGCTCTTCGGGATGCACGGGCCGCGCAAGATCCCCATGAACACGGGGTGCTTGCTCAAGAAGCGCTCCTCCTTGATGGCCGCGGCGGCGGCGATGAGCCCTGCCGCGGCGATCCAGCGCGCGGCAGGGCTCATCGGCGAAGCACCCGAAGGGGTCGACCCAGTCGAAGGCGCGGCAGAGCTCGGCGGCGAAGAACCCGAAGGGGTCGACCCAGTCGAAGGCGCGGCAGAGCTCGGCGGCGAGGAACCCGAAGAGGTCGACCCAGACGGAAATGGCGCAGACTCCAGCACGCGCTTGCTTGCTGCCAAGAGCTCCTCCACCTCGTGGAACGGCGTGAAGTGCACGGTCGTGTGGGACGGCCCGGGCTTCACTGCCTTGAACTTCCCGAAATCGAGCTTCATGTGCCCTGGGACGGGCGGGTAGTAGTTCGTCTGGAAGGTCCCGATGCCTGGGATGAAGATGTTCGACGTTTGCTCGAGCTCCCTGGAGAACACGACCGACAGCGCCTTCATCATCAGGTTGGCCTGGCAGAGCGTGACGCCAGCAGCTGCAGCAGTCGTATTGGTCCACTCCGAGGGGGGCGTGCAGTAGCTCTTGCCATGGATACGCCATGCATGGGCCTCCGTCTTGCCCTTCAGGGTGTTCTTCTTCACTGGCATCCCGCGAGCCTGCTGAGGGCGGGTGCCCAGTGCTGCGCCGAAAAGCAAGCCACCGCGCGAACGAGCTTGAGCACCTCAACTGGCACGGACGAGGAATGGTCGAATGCCCGAAGTGGGATTGCAGCTGCGTGGCCGATCGCGACCCGCCCAAGACCCACAGGGCGACGCGGCCACATCAGTGGCCAGGGGACCTCAGCAGCGGAGGCCACAAAAGGCGGGCTTTCGGCGGCCCATTAGAGCCCCCAGCGATGCCGCCCCAAGGTCCCCAAAGGGCCTCGCGAGGCCCTCAAGGCCCCCAAGGTTGCCCCCAGCGATGCCGCTCCAAGGGTGTAAATGTGTTTTTTGGTGTTTGTTGATTTGTTTTGTTCGAGCGTCTGGTTTGTTTTAGTTGTTGTTTTTGTGTTTTGTTCACATGGTTTTGTTGTGTCTGTTTGATGTTTTGTTTGTGCGTATGTTTTATATTTAAAAAGCGGATGTTTATGCGTGTTCCCTTGTTGTGTCCAGCCATACTGCATTTTGGGGTCATCGTTTTGAAGAGACAGCGCCCCGCGTCCTCACTCCGTCTCCTCCTCTCCTCCTACTCCTTTTCCTCATCATCATCATCATCGCCGTCATCAGCATCACCATCACCACCGTCATGGTCATCATCATCGCCGTCATCATCACCATCACCGCCATCACCGCTCACACGTTTCGTGGCACCATAGAGAGCTCCATCGAATCCCCAAGTGCCACCGCCTGCATGCGTCCCGCACACCCAACTCGGCACACCCCTCACGCGATTCGCGGCCCCATAGAGCTCCACCGTGCCACCGCCCGCGCGCGGCCCGCACGTCCAATTCGGCACACCCCTCGCACGTTTCGTGGCCCCATAGGGAGCTCCACCGAAAGCGTTTCTGTTGGTTTGGGGGCCGCGGAGACGGCGCTGGGGGTCCGCAAAGACGGCGCTGAGGGTCAACAAAAGCTAATATGAATCACATTGGCGAGCAAGCTCGCCATTTGAATGAGTCTGAGCGGCGTAAGCCATTTGAATCAGTTTGGCGAGCAAGCTCGCCATGTGAATAAGCTTAGCGAGCAAGCTCGCCGCATGCGTCCCACAATCAGGAGTAAGCGTATAAGCAATAGGAATATGAGTAGGAGTAAGAGCAGGAGGGTGAGTAGGAGTAGGAGTAGGAGTAGGAGTATAGGAGTGGGATTAGATCACAACTGCGGGCTGCGCTGCAACGATCTCCGATCAAAATTGGCACGTCGTGCCGATCGGTGGCGCGATCCAGGGGCATATATGCCCTCCTCGCTGCCTTCGGAGGGTTGGCATCGGATGCCGACGCCCTCTTAAAGCGCACTGAAAGTGACACGCGTGACATCCCAAGCCGCGTTTTTTTATCATGAACTACCAGCTCCGACCCCATTTGGGATACCCACGGAGTTCGCGAGGCAAGGCACCTTCATGCGAAAGACGTTGTGCTCGGAACCGACGCTCTGACACTGCACGGAAACGTCGACCACCTTCGGCGTCATGTTTTCGGCCGCGGAGTCGGCGACGGCGCGGACACGCACCAGAACGGCGCGACGAAAGACTCTGCTGCCTTTGCAGATGAGCCAGACGCAATATCTCCCAGGCCAAACTCAATGCGCGGCATGGCGTACACCTTTTTCATGCCACCGAGAACGGCCCACACTTCAACTGAGCCTGTGGGGGGTCAGTCTTGCCGACAGCCAGGTTCGCTGAAACAGGAACCAAAACCAGCTTGCCCTTCGTGACCTTCTCTGAGGTGAACACGCCCTTCACGGGCTTAACCTGCATGATGAGCTTGTCGTACGGCGGGCATGCGCGCGCCTTGTGAGCGTAGACCAGGGCGCACCCCGCATAATGCTTAGCGAGGTCGTTCAGTATCTCGGGGTGCTCAAGGGCAGGGCGGATGTCGCCCAGGGGAAGCCTCGCGACCTCGTCCGCGGCTTTCAGGACCCAGCCATCCACCAGGGCAGCAGAAGAAAGTGTGACGGTTTTCGGCCTCGTGGCCGTGAGCTGCTTGATGTGGCACGTCTCGGCGATGTCAGTGATCACGTACGCGCCCCCCGTGTCCGCGCTCTTGGCGACGATGCGCGCGCCCACCGTAAAGCCCATATTGCTCAACGTCTCGGTGGTAACTGTTACGCCATCGAACTCCCTGATGTCGCTGCCAGCCGAACCCCCAGTGCTCGCGGGCCCAGTGGGCCCCCACGGCGGATTGACAGCCATGTCGCCAATCTCGGCCTTGACTTGGGCCACGAAGTCGACGCAGACATCGAGTAGCGACTTGAACGTCGCTCGACCCCTGGCCTTCTTGTTGCAGACGTGCATCACCAACTTCACCCCGGACTCGCCCTCCAGCTTCGTGTAGACTGGCCCGATAATGCCGCACTTGCTCAACCACCCCTTGCCCTTCCGAGGATATTTGCACGCGGCCAGGACGTTTTGCTTCTGTTTGACCATCTGCGTCACGTCCGCGCTGCAAAAGAGACGGCACCCCCCCTTAGTAATGAACGACTCTGGGGCAGCCTGCACGGCCTTCATGCACATGACAATCCCATCAGGGTGTTCTGATAAAGCCACGTCTTTGAATGCTGCCACTATTGTTGGAGTGATGTCGCGAGGTACACGTAGCTGCTTCGACCTACGGCGGTCCATAACCACGTCGACGCGGACGCGGCCCGATCGCCCCTCGGGCCCCATGCCAAACAGCCAACCAACCCACCAACCACCGCCAACCAACACATGTTTGAGGGGAGGGGCGAAGGGCCGCGCCAGCGACGCGCTGTTTTGACCGCCAGCGCCATGCGTCAAGATCACGTAGGTGAATCGGGTCTTCCCCCCCCCAGCCCAGTTCTTGACGAAGGCGCACATGTCGAGCAGATTGTTTTTCAAGTCAGGCCGCCTGGCCTCCAACTTCTTCGCCACATCTTTCCAATCGATGCTCCCTATGCTTCGTTTCTAGTTCATTGCTGCCTGGTGGATCTGCATCAGCGTTTGCAAACAAGCCGACGCCTTCCGAGTTCGCTGTCCGATGTTACCCGCCTCGGCCAGAAACCCCGCGAGCTCGGGGCAGCGCGAGGCGACGTCGTGCCGCACAACTGTCCAGGTGAAGCCGCCCTTCTCGAACGGGGCCGCCGTGCTAGGGGACACCTCGATGAGTTTTTCTTTTGCCAACTTCCCATTTATGGGAAAAAGGTTCGGCGTCAACTGTGCAAGCTGCCCCCCTCTGTCGCGGCCCAGAGGCAGGTTGCCGTGTGCGTGCAAATCACCGCGAGCGCGCGGATGTCCAAAGACTTGATGTCGGCCACCAGCCCGCCGCTGCGGCCGACTGCTTTCTTGGCGGAATCCAGCTGCTGCGTTCCCGCGGGCGGAGGAGCGAGCTGAATCGCTCTCGCCTTGGTGCCCGCCAACTCTGTCCACGACCACCCGTCGCTCGCAATCTCGCCAAGGAGCCAGTGCGCGTGCGGAGGGTCCACAATCGCCTCGAACCTGTTGTCGGGGCGGGGGCAAACCTGGCTAAACGTCAAGAACTCCTGGAAAGCGAGGTCATTCGCAAGGCACAGGTCGATGATGCCGTCTACTGCGGACTTGGCCTTCGTCTCGTTGTCAAGGCTGCATCGAATCATATCATTAATACTTGGGCAAAACTTGTCAAGGGCAGCAGTGTATGCATGAGAGGTGCTCATCTGAGATATCAAAGCGCAAAGTTATCCTGGGCAAAACTGGCTGCTGCAACGGTGACACGATAAGCGGCATACACGCGAGCACGCTCGCGCTGGTCGCAGGTGCGAGCACGCTCGCATACGCAATGCGCATTCGAAATCTGCGAGAGCTTGCTCTCGGGGCGCGCCAACAGCGCGGCCCCATGGCCCCCTACGCCCCCCCCCCCCCCACCACCACCACCCCACGGCCCCCGTGCGACCCCCCGCGGCCCCCCACGGCCCCCCCGCGGCCCCCTACGGCCCCCTGCGCCCCCCTACAGCCCCCTACCCTTCCTCCTCCCTTCCTCCTTTTTTCGTCCTCCCTTCTCCCCTGCGGCCCCCTGCGGCCCCCTACGGCCCCCTGCGGCCCCCTACCCCCAACGGCCCCCTGCGGCTCCCTACGGATCATCGGGCGCGGGGGGGATGCGGCGGCGGTGTGCGTGCGTGCGTGCGTGTGCGTGTGCGCGCGCGTGTGTGCGTGTGTGTGTGGGGGTGGGGGGGGGGGGGGGGGGGGCGATGATGTGCGAGAGCCCCATTTTGAACTGGTACCGCCCTCTATCTTTTTAACTGTTGCTACTTTTCAAAACGAATGTTCGCGGCGCCAATGCGAGAGAGCGCGGTTTTGCAACGTGCATAAGATTGCGGCGCCGTGCCGCGCCGCGCAATGTATCGGATTGCGGCGCCGTGCCGCGCACAGGGGCTGGCCGCCTCCAGTTGTGCGCGCACTCCTCCTCTCACCACGGGGGGCAGACCATCCGTCCGTAACCATTTTGCCCAACGGCCGCCATCGCGATGGCGGTCCACGCGCCTCGGGCCGCCTCGGGCCCCTCGGCCCCTCGGGCCGCCATGGTGCGTTCGGGGGGCCGCTCCCGCGCGTCGAGCTCCTCGAGCTCCTCGAGCTCGAGCTCGAGCACGAGCATCTTAATCAGTGCGACTGGTGCCACGCACGAGGCCATCGAGGAGTCGAACAACCTGTTGCAGACGCTCGCAGAGCGAGTGCAGTTGGTGGCGGGCCGCATCGCGGAGACCAACGAGCTGCTCGGGGTCATGGGCCAGGCAGCGCCGCGCGGGTCGCCAGCGCAGGCCGCGCGCGCGAACCGCGGTGATGCGGCGCCCTCCCAGGCGGCGCCCTACCAGCAGCATGGCACTGGCGCGGCGCCTGACGCGCGGTAATGCGGCGCGCGACGCATCGGACATGTATCGCGATACATCGGTACACCGGACTCTGCATCGGACTGTGCATCGATACGTCGGAGTTTATGCATCGAGTTGGTGGTCGGACTACGTTTGCATATGGCGATGCGCATCGTCGGCAGCCGGTTTAAATTTTGTACAGGAGGGAGCGCAGCGGGCATTTCCCCCCGACAGCGGCTCATCTGCTTGTGCCGCACGTGACCTCGGGGTCGCCCCGCACTTGCGCGATGCTGTTTTCCCCTGACCCTTGGGGGGCACTGCGTGCATTCGGAGCTCTCCCGTGGGTTAATCCTCCTAGGGAGAGCTACGGTGATTAGTCCTCCTGACAGGGAGGGCGAGCCTCGCTGCGAAGACTGGAGCGCATGGCGTACTGCGCTATGCAATGCAGAAAGAAAACCTTTAGCCTGGCGAAGGACCCAACCATGCGCAGTTGTGAATACCGCAGTTGTGAATATCTTCTTCGGTGGCGCTCAGGCTTATTCAAACGGCGAGCTTGCTCGCCAAACTGATTCAAATTTGTTTCGCCGCCCAGGCTTATTCAAACGGCGAGCTTGCTCGCCAAGCTGATTTATATTAGCTTTTGTTGACCCTCAGCGCCGTCTTTCGAGGATGACTCAGGCGCGCGGACATTCTTCTGAAAACAACTGCAAGATGTACGCGGATGGAGGGCGATTCCTTTTCAAAACCATGGAGGATTAGGACGATCGGGGTCTGGGAGTAGGAGTAGGAGTATACGAGTAGGAGCATGAATAGGAGTAGGAGTAGGAGTAGTACACGCGTCGTGGCCCTATAGAGAGCTCCACCGAAAGCCCACGTGTCGCCGCACTCTCCCTCCGTATCCGCTTAAGCTCAAGATCTAGTGGCATCGGCACGCTCGATAATACTCGCGCGGCGCGCCCGTGCATGACGAGCCAGCCAGAGGAGGTCGGATCCAGCGACCCGTGTCCCAGCGGGCCCTGGGATCCGCATGAGCGCTCAGGCAGCACAGAGGTCGAGGAGCTGACGGACAGGCAGCCCGACTGGCCCCCCATGAGGAGGCGGTCCCGCACCAGGGCGGCTTCCCACCGCGGCGGAAGCGCCGAGCTCCCCGAGGGAGGAAGCGCCAATCTCCCCGTGGCGGAAGCGCAGAGCTCGGCCGCTCGCGGCGGAAGCGCCGAACTCTCCTTGGCGGAAGCGCCGAGCTCGACCGCCGCCCCAGCATACATGACGCCGCCAGGGCCGCCGCCAGACTAGGACGATGACGCCGCTCCCGCCTGCCCACCCCCAGAAGATCATGCAGCAGATCGCCCAGAAGACCGAGAAGATCATGCAGCAGATCGCCGTCGTAAGAGCGAGAAGATCACGCAGCAGAACACCGTCAATTTCAAGAGGGGGTCCGGGCTGAGCGATGCGCAGCGCGAGGTGTTCTGTCGAATGCGGTTCCCGTGCGGCGCCGACGGGAACGATATGTACGTCAAGAAGGTTCGCTACAGCATCACATACCAGATGACGATGACAGCTCGTGGCGAATCCCGCGCCGATGGCGATTCAAGTAGTGAATAGGGCCGCGACGTGAGCTGAGCAATGTGTGCAAGTGTTCGCGACGTTTCGCGGCGGCTGCGCACCGAAAACCAAATCCTGCAGATTCGCGACGTTTCGCGCCACGCCGCCAGCTCGAGACGAGGCCCAGACGAGTTGCGCTGATATGAGAAGGCGGGTGCAATCACCAGTTGAACCAACTCAAAAAACTAGCATTTCGTTTGAGACATCCTTACCGAATCGAGATGTTGGAGGCTATATGTTAAGTCGTAGCATGCTTAACATTAACGTTTCGCCAGGGACATCCTCACAAAATGGCGATGCTGAGATTGCTTGTCTAATATTCGGATCTCCGATAATGGGGCTATCGCCTGAGACATCCTCCGCCCTGTACAAAGTGTACATATAGTGTACATATGGCAATAGCCTGTCATATCGGATCCTCTTCAACCCGACTGCACCAGATCCTCCTCGATCCGGGGGGCGAGCTTCTGGCTGACGGATGGCATCCCTGATTACAACAAGTGGCTTCGGAAGTTCTTCGACGTGGATTGTATGTACTGTTTCTCCGCGCCCAAACCATATCGCGGCGGCGTCGGCGGCGGCGGCGACGGCGCAGGATCCATTCCCGTCCCGCCCCTGGCACCTCCGCCCTGTACGTAGTGTTCATAGTGTACATATGACCAGAGATGCTAAAACGTTTTAGCATTAACGCCAGCATCGATGAGATCTGCAGCACGATCATCGTCGAGTTTGAAGGCTTTAAGGTCGTGAATATAAACAAGGCGGGCGCTTGCTTGTATGTACTGCTTATCCTTGCCCAAAACATGTCATGGCGCTCCTACTCCTACTCCTACTCCTATACTCCTACTCATACTCCTGCTCATACTCCTGCTCATCCTCCTACTCCTGCATACTCCTACTCCTACTGCTTATACGATTACTCCTAATTGTGGGACGCATGCGGCGAGCTTGCTCGCCAAGCTTATTCACATGGCGAGCTTGCTCGCCAAGCTGATTCAAATAGTTTACGCCGCTCAGACTTATTCAAATGGCGAGCTTGCTCGCCAATGTGATTCATATCAGCTTTTGTTGACCCTCAGCGCCGTCTTTGCGGACCCGCAGCGCCGTCTTCGCGGGCCCCAAACCAACAGAAACGTTTTCGGTGAAGCTCCCTATGGGGCCACGCAGCGTGTGAGGGGTGTGCCGAATTGGACGTGCGGTCCGCATGCGGGCGGTGGCACTGGGGTCTTCGGTGGAGCTCTATGGGACCGCGAATCGTGTGGGGGGTGTGCCGAATTGAGCGTGCGGGACGCATGCGGGTGCTGGCACTGGGGGATTCGATGGAGCTCCCTATGGTTCCACGAAGCGTGTGAGCGGTGATGGGATGATGACGGCGATGGTGATGACCATGATGGTGGTGATGATGAGGATAATGGTGATGATGATGATGACGGCGATGGCGATGATGATGATGAGACTATGCTGCAAACCTGGGGGAGCTCCGCTCCCCTTAAACAAGTTTTCGGGCCAAAATTCGGCATCGCGCAACGGCGCGATACCAATTGTTGGCCCGAAACCGCCTGAGAGACACAACAAAACCATTCGAACAAAAAACAACAACAAAACAACCAAAAAAAAACAAAGAAACATAAAACACACCAAAACAACACAAAACAAAACAATGACAACAATACTGTTTTTTATTATTAGAAAACTGCTAAGTAGGTTAGCGCAACCGAGCTAAGTAGGTTAGCGTGGATAGACCTAACCAGATAACGAGGTTCAGATAAGTAGGTTAGCGCAAGCCAGTTAGGTTTCAATTAGCTAACCAACATGTAAGCATGCTAACCACTACGCAACCGCAGCGGCGATCTCAGTGGGGGCGGAGAATGTCTTGCACATAACATTACATGCGAGACGGGGGTGGGCCCAACGGAACGGGGGCCCATCATGCGCCTGGCGCGCGCGCGGGCAGCAAGAGGGGGGCCCAACTTGCAGGCGCCGAACTCTTTGCAAGCTAAGCGTGCGTGCGCGGGCACACACGCCCCTGGCGCGCGCGCGGGGCGCGCGTTTTCGCGCGCATGCGTGCGCGGAGGGGGGTGCCCAACATGCGCCTGGCGCGCGCGCGCGGGGCACGTGTTTTCACGTGTTCCGGGCCAAGACGGGGCCGCAGTCGAGGGGGCCAACTTGGGGGAAGAGAATGAATTCTTCGCACGTGAAAGCACGCGCGCGCGAGGGGGGACGGAACGGAACGGAAGGACCAGCGGGGGAGTGCACAGCACTAGATATGCATATAAGAGACTTACGTGAAACAAAACTTCGGGGCCTGAAACGCTGGCGGCTTGGCCCCAGCGCGCGCTGCACCGCGGCGCACTTGCGGCTCTTGCCCTATGGCAGGCTGCGCCAAGACAGAAACGTTGCCTCTGGCGTGCTGCGGCGCAGCAATAGCGTGACCTTTAGCAGGCTGCGCCAAAACAAAAACGTCACCTTTGGCGTGCTGCCACAAGGCAGTAGCGTGACCTGTTCGCAAGCTTCGCCAAGAAAAAAAAACTTTACCTGTGGCGTCCTGCGGTATGTCGCTGGCGTGACAGTAGCTGGGCTCAAAGTAATGCCCAGCAGTAGCGTAACTTAAGGATATGCCCAGCAGTTGCTGGGCTCAAAATTATCCTTGGGATTGGGCCGATCTGGCCAACTCCTTGAAACGAACTCGCTCAAAGAAAAATGCCATTCGCTGCTCATGGGAGGGGGCCGACTCAGCACCGGAGAACAAGTCCGAACCACTGTAGGAGCGCCCTGGGTCGGAGGGTCAGCGGAGAGGTTAAGCCTGCGAAGCGGCGCCGAGCGATCGATGAAAGCCCGAATCCTCGGGTTTGGACGGTTCCCCTTTCGATATGCCGCCAAGACGTCCATTTCCTTACGCGTGGGGTTCTCACGTCTCCGGCTGAGTTTGACCCCCCGCCCCTGGGGCCATCCCCCGCAACGAAGGCGCGCAATTTGCTCCTTGGACGCGTCACGACACGGCGACGACACATCGCCAACTTGCCGAGCACGCGTCCCAGTCACGGCAACGAGGGTGTGACCATTGGAATCATGGAGCAGCTTCCCGAGAAAAGGGGGGAGCCCTGGAAATCCATCCATGGGTGCATCCTCCTCTGCGCATTCTAGTACACGAAAGCACTGTCTGCACTGCAATCCGGGATCATCCTTTTTCCAGCAGTGCCACGACGTCTGTCGCCGCGACCTCCCCGGGCGCATTCGACGAAGCCTTGCCCATCGTACCTCGTTCTAAAAAAGTGGCAACACCTCGCTTGCAAGCTTCATGAAATGCCCCACTCTTGTATCAGCGAGATTCAGCTCTTGTGAAAAATTTGGTGTCGGAGCAGGGTGCATGCTTAAAGCGTCTTCGGCGCATCAATCCGCAGCCGAATCTGCCGCGGCAAGCATCCGCTCTACCCTTTCAACATGCCTGATGGTGTGAATCAAGCCAGCGCCGTCTAACTCGTTCGCAAAAGCTCTTATCCAAACAAACTAATTAGACAACTCGAGCTGGGCGGAAACTTCCCGCTGCGCCACGCGCATGGCCGCAAGACAGTCAGCGCCTAACTCTGCAGGCCGCGCGGCTATCTGACCGCATATGGCAATCCCTACATGCTCAGCCATGGCAGGTGTCTGAGGCAAGGATCCCGGCACAACGACTTGGACGATAGCAACAGGGTCCTCGCCTTCATCGGGGCGCGCTGCCACAGCCCACGCCGCGCGCTGCAGCGGTCGAATCCACGGTCGGCTGCTCCACCCGTCAGACGCTAACCGCAGCGGTGCTGCCACCGTTAAACCCGCTATCTCTTCTGGAGCCATCTGGCAAGTTGCCCGCCTTGCCATGCAAGTAAACATCAGACGACACCGGCGGACAGGGCAACTCGCTATCCTGAAACACATGAATCCCCCGGGTGAAAATGATGCCATCTGGGGCATCAGGTGCAGCGTCTAGAAAATTGGCAGGCACCTCCGCGGCAGTCCGAGCTTCGACCACCTGCGGAAGCTGGCAACTGTAGAGCCTGTGGTGGACTGCGCCTGGCTGACCACCCGCACACACACACACACACACATCGTCGCACAAGTAGCCCGCACGCATCGCTCTATCGTTCGTCCACAGCCCACCGCACCCACAGCTCTGAATTACATATGTCTGATATCGTGTGTAGCACCTCGCTCGGGGGCCTACTGCATCGCGCAGCAGGTCCAGCGTGGCTCGTGATCCAGCAGGGAAGCCGAGGTGCTGCGCAAGCTCAAGCTCGCGTTCCCGCTGCATTTCATGCTCCATCATGTCTAAAAGCAGGGGGGCGGGGCGGTGGCAACGTCGACCTCCAATCCGTTGTGGTCATGCCATTTTAGCGGACCTTCAGCCAGCTCTCCACCCCGCCCGGCCGAGGCAAAGGACTGCTCTAGAAATCGGACCTTGAGACCTGTGCCACGTTGTGCAATCGAGAGGTTTGGCCAAATTCCAAAGCTTGAGCAGTTCCGCTCGCGAGACAAGACAGGGCAGGGCGCCGCGTAGCGGTCCAAATCATCCTGCGCCATTGGGCCCCTGGGGCCACCGCAAACTTACTACTACTGCCCCCAAACAGGGTAACCTTGGCCCGCAAGGAAACGCCCCCATGACTAGGGCCTTCGCTGCGGGCCATCATCCTTATATGGCTGAGCCACTCCGAGGCCGTGGGACCCAGTGCCTCTACCCCAAAACTGCAGGCGGGGGCGGCTCCTTGTTTGGCCACCCTCTTAAATGGTGTCTCTTTGGGTCCCTTGAAACGCCTTCGGTATGCTCTGACCTTGCGAATTCGGTTTCGCATCCGAGTGAAACGGCCACTCTGTTTCAAACGTGCTCGCTGACCTCGCCGACGAGCTCCCCTAGATTCATCGATCCCAAGATACGCCATACTGGTTTTGCACACACTGTCTGGCAGACCAGGGGTTGAGCATATATCTCGGGCCAGCTCCTTCGACGTCGCCATCATTGATAACTTATCAGCGTTGAGCCCAGCGTTCAGCGATCTGCTGGCCTCCGGAAAACTGCGCATACCGTCCACAGCAACTCTTGTGGCGACCCCATAGTGGCTCGACAAACATGCACACCGGTGTCATCAATGTAATTCTGAAGCTCCAGCAACGACTCCTTGGTGAGGAACATATCTAGCGCATCCACCGCATGCACTTCGATAGCAAGATCACTGTATCCGTCACCCGCAGGAAGCCCATATCTCGCAATCGACGGCGTTCGTGCATGATGGCGCCCTGTCGTATCACTCTGGGGCTGGACCACACGTTGAAAACTAGCTTGAGTCAAAATGTTGGAGCCCCATGTCGCAATAACATGTATCCCAGCTCTAGCAATGGAATGGGTTCATAATATTACTCCAGTCCGCAACAATGACCAAACCATGCTTGCGCGCCGCCGGATTACTCTCCGATCGAACCGCCTGCAGCCACGCAGAGTCAACCGCCGAGCGACCTTCACGAAATCCCTCACTACGTCTGTCCTGAGCCTTATGCATGTGAGCCACGATCGGTTTCCGAGCCCTCTGCGAAACACGGTATATCATTGCATGCAAGATGATCAATCGATTGCCTCCAGACGGCTTCCCAAGAAGCGGCATCTGAATCCAGAGTTGCTTGGGTAGAACACCTATCGCCTCCGATGCTGCCAACCACGTGCTGAGAACCATGGGCCCATCATCTCCCAGCAAGCACATATGCCGAGGGTGAAGATAGTCGAAGCTCGTCGCCGTGCCCGCAGGAAAAGGACTTCGCCGCACTACGCAGACCATCCGCTGATAGCATCGGGCACGTCGTGCGATATGGCACCCAAGCAGGCACCGCTACATCAGATGCTGAGCGCAGTTTACGGCGCATGTCCACCTCGCGCGCAACAGTTACCACTGGATCGCCAGACTGACTCCCAGGGCAACTGCTGGAGATCGACTCGCACGCACCTTCGTGATCCGATGATGAGACCTTGCACCACCTTGTGCCGCAATCTTACACCATTCGCTCCACGCCGTGTTCGCGTCCTCGACTTGCCCTTTGACCGCGAGGCTAACATCAGCAGCAATGTCATCAAAGAAACTTTAAATGCTACTCATCAGAGCGAGGGGGCCGAACGGTCATTCACTGTCCCTGGGTGCGTGGCTGAAGTGGAATTCCGCGGTGCGGATTATCGTTGTTGTTGTTTTTGTTGTTTGTTGTTGTTGTTTGTTGTTGTTTGTTGTCGTCGTCCCACCCGCAACCCGCCCCGCGACCCGCCCGCGACCCGACCCGCGACCCACCCCGCGACCCACCCGCGACCCACCCGCGACCCACCCGCGACCCACCCCGCGACCCACCCGCGACCCACCCCGCGACCCACCCCGCGACCCACCCCGCGACCCACCCCGCGACCCACCCGCGACCCACCCGCAACCCACCCGCGACCCGCCCGCGACCCACCCGCGACCCACCCCGCGACCCACCCGCGACCCACCTTCGACCCAAACCACGTTCAAGGTACAAACCACAATGTCCGGCGCCTGCGGCGGGCATTTTTTGCATTCCTTCCAGGTGGAGGGCCCGCGACCCACCCCGTGACCAACTCGCGACCAACCCGCGACCCAAACCACGTTCAGGGTACAAACCACATTTTTCGGCGCCTGCGGCGGGCATTTTTTGCATTCGCTTCAGGTGGAGAGCCCGCGGCCCACCCGCGACCACGTTCAAGGTGCAAACCACATTTTTCGGCGCCTGCGGCGGGCATCTTTGGCATGGAACCCGCGGCCCACCCGCGACCCAAACCACGTTCAGTGCACAAACAATTGTTTTGGCGCCTGCGGCGGGCTGCTCTTGCATTCCTTCCAGGTGGAGTTGGAGGGCCCGCGACCCACCCGCGACCCAAGCCACGTTCACTGAACAAACCAATGCCGCACAAGCGCGGCGGCAAATTTTTGCATGCCGTCTGAGCCCGCAAGGACCTCTTCAAGCCCCGCGCATCCACGCCAGCCCGCCCAGCAACTTTGCCCTGGCGAGTTGCCTTGATCAGAGAAGTCGGAGAGCATAAAATGGAAAACAGGATTGTGTTGCAGATATCTTGGGAAAGGAGGGGGGGGGGGGGGGGGGGAGGAGTAAACAGGGGGCGAGGAGGATGCGGGAGAGAGAGGGGCAAGGAGAATGTAAGGAAAAAAAGGAGGAGGGGCAAGAGGACGAGGAGGGGGGGGGGAGGGGGGGGGGGGGTGGAGGAGGACGAGGAGGGGGGGGAGGGGAGGATGATGATGATGGACGACAATGGGAGGACGATGATGGAGGCCGATGAGGGAGAGGACGACAATGGGAGGACGATGATGAAAGGACGAGGGGGGGAGAGGGAGGAAGAGGAAGAAGAGGGGGAGGGGGAGGCCGAGGTGGAGGAGGAGGAAAAGGATGAGGACGAGGACGAGGACGAGGAGGAGGAGGAGGGGGAGGAGGAGGAGGAGGAGAGCGCCATCGACAAGGAAGGTGGGGGCTACGAGGTCCGCCGGCTCGACGACGCCAGCGTCGCCCGCGCCCGCCCCCTCACTCTTATCCGCAATTGCGGGGTGCTACGTATCCGTGGGAACCGCATTGATGAGACCTCTCGCCTGCACCACAATGGAGTCCATAATTGCGTTGATCCCCTGCCCTGGATAGGGCTCCGCGAGAAAGGCAGCGGTCTCTTCAGAGAAGGTCATCATCGCATCAGGATTGGCGTGCAGCTTTTGGATGGCTACATTGCTCTCCTGCAGCCGCTGACAGCAATTCGCAACCATTTGAACATCATTGTTTTCCACGGCGTTGAAAGTCACATCAACCCAGCGTGGCTCCAGATTGCGAGCATGCGATCCAGACTGCTCCAACTCAACGCCTGTATTCTGCGCAACATACTCGGCGACTGACACAGCGAACTTCCCATGCACTCTGGTCAGTAGCGCCCATGTGATGCCCGGGTCACTGCTAGGATCTTGGCCATCTTTAGAGTCCTCTGCGCCACGGCGCTGGGAAGCGTCCAATATGTCGGCTTGGCGAGGGGGCCAGGCGGAGGGACGGCAGGCAGCCTCCCTGATGCAGTGTAGACGCAGTGATGCACCCTGCTGCCGTTGTCGACGAAAGAGAGCTGCACTGGTCGATGAGCTTTATTGTGCCACTTCGTCAAAGCTCGATGCCCTCGGTATCTTCGTACCATTGACTTATTCAAACAGAAATAATCAATGGTGCTGACGCCAACGCCGCCACGGAAAGTCCCATGCTCTAGAATCGCAGTTGCAACATCAGCCTGCCGAGGGAAGCCTGACGTCTCCAAATCAACACCTTCCACGTTCCAGTCACCCCCGATGAGACCTGGTCCAGAGATGCCCGAGAGAATCCTTCCAGCAGCCGCGAGAATCTCGGCGTTCAGGCCCACTGGGCCTATCGGATCTTCCAGGTAAATATTCAATATGGAGATTGGCGGCCAGACTGGGAGATCTAGGATTACATGCTGTAGTCGCTGCTCGCAGACCAGTTGCCCTCCTGGAGGACGCCGTAGACCGAGATCATCACGCACGAAGACCGCTGTCCCTCCAGAAGGTATCGAGCCACCGGTGCGTCTCGCAGGGATGGCAGCACATTTCAATCGTCGACTGCTGGCCCAAGAGTAAAGAGACTCCAGATTGTCATCAGTAAACCCAATCTCCAACCAAAGCTTAATCATTGCAACAGACCGCTCCAATCGAGACTTGAGGGTCGCTTTCCCGCCACTCGCGTTGAAGGTCTCGATGCGGAGAAGCCCCATGTGGTGTAGGCTGAGCTGGTCGGCGTAGAACGTTGTCGCGCAGCCGCAGTCCTTATGCCAAGGGCCTCCCGCTGTCATTGGGACTATCGCTGCTTCTTGCCCAGTTCACGTAATATGGCCGAGAAAGCTTCAGGTCCAGTCTTGGCATCCTCAATGAACTTCTGGTGCTCAGACTCGTCCAGCTCATCGATGCTGCACTTCTGGGGCTCGCTGCGTCCGCTGTCGACAAGCATATCAACGTGCTCACGACTGTCATCAGCAGAGTGATGGGGGTCCCGCTTCGTCGGCATCTTGCCCGCGAGGTGCCCCCGCAGCTTCCTCCACGCTGGCATGTCCAGAAACTTCCGCAGGTCATCATCATCAACTTCAGTCTTTCCTCTGAGAATCGGGGTAAGATGACAAAGGAACTAAGGTCTCGTGTTCACTCTGCTCAGTAGTAGAGGATACGGGAAGAGACATCGATGAAACTGAAAGTAACCGTTAAGCAAATGTGCTCAGGAATAATAAGGGAGGAGGCCGGCAGGCCGACGACCGACGACGCGCGGCGGCCGAGGGCTGGCGCGCTCCTGTCTCTCCTTGAAGCACAAATAGCTGCGGTACGAAGCCGCAGAGTCAAGGAGTGGCAAGGCAGGCAGCGAGAGAAGCAAGTGTAAGAAGAGGCGGGGAGGAGCATATTTACTCCCCCCGCGGCGGGCTTCGTAGGGCCCATCCAGCCACAGCCTCCCTGGCCTGTACATATTAGACAACCACCGGAGCGAACCGCAAACATTTTTACCGCTCAACGGTGGCCCCCAGGGAGCTGAGGGCCGAAGAAGCCCGACGATTCCCACCAATCGATAAATAAATTCTCTCTGCCGATACGACTTTGTCGATCGGTCGCGCCCGCAGCGACTTGGTCGCGCGGGTTCTGCCTAACTCAGATCTTGCCGAGGATTTTCCCGCGATGGCGGAGTCGGAGGTCTCGGATGTGAAGATGACGAGCCCCCCTGCTGGCCCGCAGGCCAATGGGGCGAGCGGGATCTGAATCCCTTGCCACGGCCGGCGTAATGCGGCGGCCTGTTGCGCTTGTTTTTGTTCTTGGAATCCTTTCCCTTCCTCGGAAAGTAGTAGTTGTAGTCCCTCATGTGCGCCACATGCCACGCACGTGACCGATTGTCACTATGGCTCATCCAGGTTATCTGATCCCGGTGAACGTAGTATCCATCCTGTACGTGATTTGTGAAGTGCGGGTAGTGGATCGAGGGGTCGTAGCCGGCAGCGCCGCGGCCGACATCCATGGCTCCGCCGCGCGCGCGCACAGGCCTCATCACCTGTCCGACGAATACCATGAGTACTCATCACCTGCCACAGCGGTTTGACCGCTGGCAGAATACGGAGATTCCGTGACTTCGTCGTGAGCCCGATCGTCCTGGACGTCGGATCTGCGTGGAGGAGGTGGCGGTCTGGGCCTCGCTTTCGCCAAGTCATCTGGCCGTATCGGCCCCTCCGCATCGGCTTGGCCGTCGGAGGGCCCAGCAGCGCCTGCACTCTCGCTGACACTCCGCACTCGCTTTCTAGCAAATCAAATAATGTCCCTTGCAGCAGTAGCGATAAGAATGCCAAACTTGCCGCAGGCAGTACGGAATGGGCCTTCAGCTTGATCTTGAAGCTCTGCATCTTCATCTTCATACTTATCTTGAAGCCAATAAAGAGCCGCTTGCAACTTCATGCCCTGACGGCGGATGTCTACGCGGTCCTGTTTACCCAAGTCGCGTGCCCATTCCTCAATGAGGTCATCCGTTTCAATCGCGGCACGAATGCGGCAGTCGAGGGCGCATGCATCTTTTTGGAGCTTGTCACTATCGTAATATACGCCGGCGCCCTGGGCAAGAAAGTTACTCCCAGGGTATGCAATGTGATGTCCCTCGGCAATGAAGCAACTAATGATCTCGCGAACCATCACAATCGCACGCATAATGCGAAGATCCAATTGTAGTTCTGATACAGGAACCTTCCAGTTCCACTCAATGATGTCCCGCACACCATCTGGGATAATCGTGCGTTACCTCACCCGACAGTCGCAACCCATCAGGGTCGTTTGTCTCAGGGCAAAAGCTTTTGTGTTCCATGCCATGTTGGGCGGCCACTTCTTTGACTCCGCCCTGGGTCAATGTGATGTTCAACGATTTGTCGTCGCGATGGGAATATGTGTACCCATTGGGTTGATCAAGATTGACCCTCCCATCAATTATCTGCTCGGTCTTGGACCCGCAGACTGCAGCGAAATCAAATGTCACGTGTAGATTCTCCTCACTTGCCGTCACGGTTTGACCGGCGGCAAGTTCGGTATGCCTACATACTGAAACAAGGCGGTGATCGGAACATAAGCTGATACGCCTGCTAACGGACTGGGAAGCACGACGAGGTCGTGCTACAGAACTATTTGCCCAAGCAACCGGTGGACGGCCACGACGGCTGTGCCCTGTGACGTCCATGATGTTGTCCTGGTCAACGGGCAGCCAAGGTGCTGCCCCTGCTTTTGCGTTGAGCAAGGTCCGAAGCGTTGGCGCAAAAATGTTCGTATTATTCACTTTGCGCTCCCATCTGATCCAACCTTCTATTGGTTCATAACGTGTGTCAGGTTCCTCTGGCCACTCAAAGGCAGCCAGAGCAGGACAAGACATTGGGCGCGCGCACTGGTCAATGTCCGTTGCCCAAAGTAAGGGCCACCAGTCTGCGATCGTTGGAACTTTGGTCGCCTCTCTCTCAGCCGAGTGTGCGAGCCATTTGATGAATCGCTTCTTCAGAGGCTCGAGGTACTGAAAGGAGGGACCGCGACGCGCCGGCGGCTGGGCCGCGGCGCGGTCAGGAATCCAGGCAGGAACACTACCTGTGCGGCTGTTTCCAAAGGTTTGACCCGAAGCAACCAGGCGCCTGTAGTTATTATTCGTTGCCCACTTGCGCTCCTGCTGCAGATTGTTGTTGATGTTGTATATTACATCTGCCGAGGCTCTCCGTTGTCTTTCTACTCGCGCGCCAACCCAAGCGTCGCGCACGCGAGGAAGCTCATCGGGGTTGGCAACATGCAACGACATGCCATTTCTCTCAAGCAACTCTGAAATGACGTTATGTCGGTATGACTGAAGCAAGTAGTCGTGAGCAACCTCGTACTTGTACCTGATCGGATTGTTGCAGGAGGGGCAATGCCCAAAGCCAGTTCGCACCCAGCGCAAGTTAGCGCAAAGGAACCGACCATCGTCCTCCCATGGGACAGGCTGAACACATGCTTGTGCCTCGGGAGGCAACTGAGGCATATGGCCTGGGATCAACGACAAAGTCTCGTCAGTATCAATCCAACCGAGCATTGAGTTGTTATCAAAATCTACCTCGTATGATGCCCACTCATGGTTGAAGACGAGTGGCCAATGCATTTGCTTCTTTCTAGGATCCAGCCAGTCGCTGACTTTGACAAGGGTGACGGCTTTGTCAATATCAGGGAACCTCGGCACCTCACGGGACACAAGAGCCCCATCATGGCAAATTCTGCACGAAAAACGGGTGAGCACCCGGCCGTTGAAAACGAGAGTTAACGGCCAGGACTCTCTGTGAATCGGAAGCTGATCCCATCGACGGATTGTGTCCTCTGCGGGCCATGCTCCGATTGATGGCGGCTCTCCTTGCCGTGCGATATTGCCCATGGCCACGAATTTCCTCGCAGGGACAGGGTCGCCATACCTCCGCTGGCTTAGCCATGAAGGAAGGTGATCTTGTCCTCGCATGTTTGGATCCTTCTTGGTCGGGAGAAGCCTTAGCAATCCGTAGTCTGCCTCGAGGCACAGCCCCGAGTCTCTTGTTGGGAACTGGACTTCTCCGACCGTGGATTCAAACAGTGTCTGCATGTCGGCGATATGGAGGAGGGACCCATGACTCCTGGCTTGGCCAGGGTCATAAGGCACATACATTCTCCCAATTGAAGCAACGAAAGTGGAATGTCCTAGGGCAGCCGGATTATTGGGATCATCGACCCCAACAACCAATGGTGTCAAACATTTGAAAGACTGAGGAGTAAACCCTTCGGGAATGTCATTGGAATAGAACTCAGCACGGAGAAATTCTCGCGACGAATCGAAAGTGCCCTCTTCTTTGTCAAGTTCGCTCAATAGTGCAACTATTGGATCTTCAACGAATTCTGCAATATATCTGAATGTACTATTTCCTCTGATTGCGAATGGCCTCAACCCGCGGGGGAACAGGACCAGTCATATGGGCCTCTCGAACGTTCTGCCTTATATCGGCGGGTGTGCGCTGAATAACTCGAAGGCGTTCATTCTGCGAGATATAGAGCTCTCTGCCCATAAAGTAGTTCGCATGCCCGACATTGATCTCCTGGTCACCCTCTCGTGGCGGATCATTCGTCGGCTGACGCTGCCGCTTATCAGGAGCAGGTGGCAACCTCTCACTGCAGAAGAAGTTGACGGAGGCTGGGCCAGATCGGCGATGCTCTTCCTCAATGGGAATGAGCTCAGGATCCGCTTGATACCGACAGTCATTGACTTGGGCAAGATCAGCGCCGGCCTCGAGGGACCCCGGAGTGTCTTGGACATCCGGGGCTCGATCCACGGAGGGGGGCTCTGCCGCGCGATGTCCGCTTGGAGCGGCATCTGGCGGCGGTGCCTTCGCAGCGGGTGCATCCTCCTCTTCGGAAGAACCTAGCTTAGTGGGGGAATATTCGGCAGCCTCTCGAGGTGCAGCGCGCGACGCAGCGTCAGCGCCCGAGTCTACCATCATCTCGTCTTCCTTCACCTGTTCTTCCTCCGCTCTGGCTGGGCCAGGCGGAGGCGGAGGCAAGCTCGCCGTCACGACTGAGCCGGACGGAGGAGCGGGTGGAGGAGGAAGTCTGCTTCCCCTTTGCAACAGATTTGCCTTCGGCGCTAGGCTAAGACCGCTTGCTCTTTGCGGCGATCATAGGAGTACGAACAAAATCTGGTGCCACCTCATGGACCTGCTCAACAACAGCGGTTGCAAACTTCGCCCATGACTCCGAGTATTTTCCCGGCTCATGTTTCTAATTTTGGCCTTCTCGTAGATGCTCTTTGCTGTGCCGACATGCGCTTCAATCTCCTCCAACAAATCCTCGGGCCATTCGGTCCCCCGCGGCCGGTCAGCAACAGTTTGACGCCACTGGTAAAAGAAATCTTTCTCTTTCCTCAGTGCTCCACGTGCTCGCCTGCCTGTGAAGTGTGTCTTGGAGATTTCTCTGAGAGTTCTGAGAATGACGGTTGCGTCGTCTGACCCCCGTGGCTCGAGTGACTCCTCTGACGATGAATCTCCATCAGTCTCTGGCCTCTCACTGCCTCCGTGGCGTTCAGAGCTCACATCCTCGGCAGTCTTGGCTTCTGTCTCGGTTGCCATTGCCTTTGCGGCAGAGCTCTCCGCCTGCGCAGTCTGGTCCATCCCAGCACTGCCTTGGGCAGGCTGGGATAATTCCTGGTCTCGTAACCACTGAGGTGCTGCCTTAGGCGTGGGCTCAGCTTTCTGACGACTTTGGTCAGCTTGTAACGAGCGATCAACGTTCCACCTGGCAAGCTTGGTCACGGGGGCGGGGGGATCGCGAAGACTCGGTGTCCAAAACTTAAGCGGGCCTTCCGCTTTCTCTGCGCCCCCCGGCTTGGCCGGTGGCTGTGCAACTTTGGATGCAGAAAGATCGCCCACTCCAGTGTCACGGCGCGCCATCTTAGCTGGCGGAGGCTTCGGCGCACTTGCCTCTGGGCTCTGACGAGGCGGGGGCGGAGGCTTGCTCGGTACACGTTCCCCCTGCTCTGGTAAAGATGAGCCCCTCATCGGCGCGACGTTCGGCCTCTCGGTCGGCGGCGGCGCCATCGCATGTAAGGCAGGTTCGGGTGGCGGAGGTTTATACGGCACCTCGCTGGCCGGTTCAACAATTGACGCCCCCCCCCCCCTCGGAGGGGGAGGAGGCGTAGGCATTTTCGCAAGTGCATCGGCTCTGGGGGGTAGAGGCCACGCCTCCGCCGCGGCATTGACGGGCGGAGGCTTAGACGCTCTCCCGACGTGAGACGCAGGCTGCCCCTAATGTGGGAAGTCTTTGGTACCGAGCGAAAAGGGCGCGCCAGACGGCTTTGCCGCCGGCGCCAGCTGCTGCGCACCCGTCGACGACTTGGCTTTGTCCTCCTCTTCTTTGTCCTCATTTTCCTGGGCCAGCTTCTTGGATTCATCCGAAGCCTCGTCTTGATGATGGTTGATTTTAGTGAGCCTGACTCCTTTCTTCGTGAGCCATGGCCAAATATCATCGAAGTTATTGTTCTCGAAATCAGGGCTTCGATCCGTCTGCCAATCAATGGGCTCCAAATTTGGGACCCACTGTCTCTGTGCCTCCTGGACTGAGTCCGCGGCAGCCGTCCTATCTTTGTCGCGATGCCGTTCGACCCCGAAGTCTTGCTCCAAGCACCAACCATTCTGTCTGGCGACATGTTGCAAGAAGGCGTAAGCTGGCGTGACATGAAGCGCTGCAGGAGTCAAATGGTAGAGTCGAAGCTCATGCAACACCATCTCCGATGGGTCGCTAACGAACTGATCTGGTTTTCCCCTGATGATGGCGGGCTGCTTCGAAAAGAAAACAATCTCCGCAGTGACCCAGATGCCGTCTCCAAAGGTCTCCTCTGCGACAGAATCTGTCGCGCGAGTTTGGGGATTGTTGGCGCGTGGAAAAGAGCACACATCAATCTTGTTCGACTTGACGCTGCCTCCGTATCGGGGATCAGATGGAAACAGCTGGTGGCCCTCCAAAATCGAATGAAGGGCGGTCGCAGACGTACCATGGGACTGTCTAGTCCAGCTTGTGGATTGGTCTTGGACCTCCGCAAGCTTTTCGTCGGTTACATAGAAAGGCAAAGTAAGCTGAACACACTGATTGAGGCCCGCTCTGTGGACCTTCATGGACAACTTCGCCCAATTCAGACGATCAGCAACAGTGGCCGTTGGGTTCGCACGCGACCGGTCGGCCTTAATCATAAAGAAACGTGCCCAATGAGGAACGACATAACTAGGTTCCAAAACTGGGGTCTTTATGGACTTTTGCAGCATCTGAAATGCCAACCACGCCTCTCCTTTTGCGGGTCTCTGAATCATATTGAACTGCTTGCTGCGAGCCGGGTTTTCCCCTTGTGCCGCCCGCGCAACGCAGCCTTCCTCCCCAGGAGTCTCATTCGTAAGCCTCATGCGTCTGTGGAGCTCACCGCTCGCTACGGCAAAGGGTCGGAGGAAATAGTGAAGGACTGGTTCTTGGCCAGGCGCGCTTCTGTAGGGCAACTTCTTCATTGTCTGGTATGTCAAATGGAAGGGCCAATCCTGTTCCCAATCTTCATTGCGATTAGGATCACCGCCTATTCTCAAACGGCTTGGGAACTTATACCTTTGGCTGAGCGTGGTTGCCTTTCCGACAGGGCATTCGATGCGAAGGTTGTCCTCCGCTGCCTCACCAGGTGTCTTAATATCTTGCACGCCCCTTGCAGGGGCCAGAACGGGTCCGCGGGGCGGCTGGGCCGCCCGCGCGGCAGCGACGTGATCCGAGGCGGCCGGGCCGCTCGGTGTAGCAACGTCACCCGAGACGGCCGGGCCGCTCGGCGCAGCGACGTCACCCGAGGCGGCTGGGCCGCTCGGTGCAGGACCATTACCCGAGGCGGCTAGGCCGCTCGGTGCCGTAGCAGGCGCCGCCTTCTTCAATTCATCAACTGCCGTGCGCATGTGTTCATCATTCTGCACACCTTCACTTGCTAATCGAAGGCGTTTCCCTCTTGGGGGGCATTCCCATACAAAAATGCGGACCGCGCGGCAAGAAGTAGTGATCGTCTTGCCACGGGAAAAAGTCTGTATACGCATCCCCTCGCTTCAAGAAGTCAATAAATGCATCAGAGTTATAAGAATGGATCGCCCCGCCCCCAGACCCGTCTTGGGCGGCTGGGAACGCATTGGGACCCAAAACTATTTCGAACGGACGAGTATTGAGCACGGACTTGGGCACATGGCCTTCTGTGGGGCCCTAGTCTTGCCAGTGCATGAATAGCTCGTACATGGTGGCCTCTTGCGATGTATACCCATCGGCTCTTTTCGTCTTTGTTGTGCTACCCCCTGAACGGCTGCGCCGCTGGAGGGTTGGCAAAAGAACAATGCGGCAAGTTTAGCGGCCCTAAACGTGTGCTCAGCGCAAAATTGGCCCGCGCTCACGTTCACCATTTGTCCGTCCTTATCCATCTTTTAACCGCCGTGCTCGGAAGCGAAGTGGTAGAAATCCCCTGGGCGGCGCCGCAGTTTGCGGTGAAGGCTCACACCGTCAAGAATCATTATTCGCGGGAAAAACCCCATAGCTTTGTAGCTTTCAATCCGACGGTTCATTCTAGCCCTGACGAGAGTGGCGACATCATCCCACATCTGGCTCACGCCGGATCCGTTCGACAGCCAGCATTTGTGGTCCCCACCAACGTACATTATCTCTATCGCTCCGTCTTTCGCGCGGGCGATCGCGTCATCCACCAGCTGAACCGCTGCCTCTACCAATATTCGGAGGCTTCCAGCGAACGCTGTTGGATTTTCTTGCCGCTGTGACCCAGTACCGACTCCGTTCAGTTCACCGGTTCCGTCAACAATGTCGTTGAAGTTCCAGAAGATGAAACGCATCGGCGTGTGGATTCCTTTCTTGTAATACCTGCGCTCTTCCCATTTGAGTCTCTTAGCCTCTTCCTGAAGCCCAGGGGCCATGCAGCCACTCATGATCCTCTGTGAAATGCCTTGCACGTGATCCCGAAAATGGAATTCAGGAAGAAGGCTGGGCTTATTTTTCTTGGACGCATCCCGAAATAAGATTGTGGAATCAGAGACAATGTGGACGGAATATGACCAAAACTTGCATGCCCCATGATCCATCAAGCACAAAGGATGGAACAAGTCCGTCACGGGCTTGCCTGCGGCCATCATGGCCGCGACGTCCTCGCCAACAAATGGAATCCACGCATGTCCGCTCACTCGGGCAATCTGCGCGATGGCCTGGCACTTCTGAAGGAACGTCAACTTTAGTGCCCAGTTGGTCAACTGTGAATCTGTAATATCAACATTAAGCTGAAGCATCTCGTTCACCTTGGATTGCCAGTCATTCGTCGGCGGCCTGGAATTTGGCGCAAATTCTCCCTGCAGCCAATGATAATCAAGGACGTTCCAGGGATCCCGCCCAACATAGGGCGGGTCGTCCCGTTCGCCACTTCCCGTCGTTGACCCCGCGTCTGGAGGCCCACCTCCACCGCCTCCACCAGAGGGGTGGCCGGGAGGTGGGGCGCCTCCCGAGGGAGAGCCGCCTGGGCCAGACGGAGCGCCTCCACCACCGGCTGGGCCGGGAGGAGAGCCCCCGCCCGCCCCGCCACCGGCTTGGCCGGGCGGGGCAGCCGGATTCGAGGCTGACCCAGCGGATGATCCGCCAGCCGCCTGCCGACCAGCACCAGGATAGTCCAATGAAGGCTGGGCGATGGCTACGTTTGCATGGTTGCTTGCCGAACCGACTGGGTCGGTCGACGCCTCCGCTGCCAAGCGCGGCCTTTTCGGCGCCCGGTCAGGCCCCTCCTCTCCGTGATCAGGAGGGCCTCCCGAGGGCGCCTCAGGGCACCGCTGTTCGGAATGTTCAGGCAGACCTGGCCTCTCTCCAGCAAGGACAGAGTCGTGCTGGTTGGCCTCAGTCTCTGCGTCTGGCTGTGGCGGCTGCTTTTCGTTCAAGTCAGCCTTGCCATCAAGGCCATCCTTCGCGAGCCACGCATCGAAATCGCATTGACGTGTCCACCGCGGTTGTTCCTTCCGCCAATGCGCCGCCTGTTGAGGGGAGAACTCAAAGTAATTTGCTCTGGATGTTTTGGTGAGAGCCTTCTCAACAACATGCACTGGCGTGCAAGACAGACCTCTGACAACACGCAGGGCATAGATCGCGCCCCAACCGCCCCCAATGGCTCTGCCACGGGGAGGCGTTCGTGGTGAAGGGCCCCATATGTTCATCCAAAAATCGGGAGCGCCTTCTGTCTTGTTGTCCCTTACGGGGGCGCTCACAAAGTCTCCGTAGATCGTCTTCCGCCGCATGGCTGGGCCAACGGTGGGACCCACGACCTCTCCCTTTTCAGGAGTTCGGACGGGATGTCGAGCCTCCCCTGGCGCGTTTGTGTACAACCTGCAGACCAACTTCGCCATTTCATCTGGGCGCGGCTGAAAGAATGTACCCGCCGGGATCTGGTCAAGTTTTGGGGGGACACAATCGAAACGGCACGTTGCCATTCTGTCGAACGTAGTCCAATGGACGGTCCACGGGTCTTGTGAGACTTGGGAAAACAGACGCTCAAAGATCGTCTGGGATGTGTCGGCTAAATCTGCCTTTAGTGCGGTAACGACTTGGTCGCCCCGTTTGTATAATATGTTGTGTCTCCACAGCGTGAAGCGCCAACTCCATCCCCGTTTGCGTGCAAACTTGATGGTCCCAACAAAATCAGGCCTGGACCATTCTCTCTTCTTATCAGGAAAACAACGGAAGATGGATTTCTCCTTGCGGGAATTGTAGTCCCCTTGCAAGAAGATAGCTGTCCTTTTGGCAGGCTGGCTGTCCGTGATGGCATCGTCGGCAGCCCTTTTACGGGCTGCGATCTCTTCTGCGTGAATCTCTACGCCAGCCCCCACTTCGATGTCTTCATTCATCACGACATCGCTCGGACTAAAAGACTTAGCCTCTTCCCCAGCCGGCTTGGCCGGCGGGGCGGCGCCCCCGCTCGGCTGGGCCGGTGGGGTAGCCTCTCGAATTGGATTAGGAAGAGCCTTTCCTTTGGGCTCGACCTGGGGTTCTCCCTTCTCAGGTGTCTCGGGGGCAAGTTCGTCTATGATATCGTCCGAGCAAACCGAAGCCACGTCCTCCCACGACGGCTTGGCCGCTGGGTTTCCCAGCGGTTGGCATGCGGGTTTGGTCGATGACCTCTCGGGCGCGCGGGGGCCGCGGCAGGCAAGGCCCGCGCAGCCGCAACAGGGCGGCAGCACGGTCCGAGGGGGAGCCGGCCGCTGGGCAGCCCGCGCAGGCTCTGGAGACAAAATGGCAGCGGCACACACGAAATCGGAGGATGGGACGGGGCGACGACGAGACGACAACACGCGCTCCGCGGCACGAGCAACAACAGTATGGACCTGTTTGGCAAAGGTATCCGTGAAATCCTCAGCTAGCTTACATTCACGTCCTCTTGCCTCGACGTGCTCGCGCGCGCCATCACACCTGCGCTCAAGTCCCTCCGTCACGTCGGGAGACGTGGATGCTATCGTCCAGGGCTTTTTTTATGAAACTACCCTTACTGTCCCTCAATCCGTAAGCACATCCATGCAAAGCCGTTTTGACAAACTCTAACTTTCTCATGAACTCTTTCACCTGTGGACCCCTCCAATAATTACACTGAGTTGGCCACTCAGTGCAAACAATGCCCCCCGCTTTGTGCACGGCGCGGGCAATCTCGCGGAAATTCCAAAACAGATATCTAAAGTCTGTCCTAATGCCTCGAAGCCTACGCATCGCTATATGATTTCCCGTTCGAAAGTAATGGGCTTCGTTCGCGTATTGCCAGGGGGGGCCTCCTGTATAGGGCATAGAGCCCCAAAGTGTGATGCGTTTTCCTTTGAACGTCTTTATGTCATTCAGAGCCAACCTTAGACCCTCATCGGTTCTCATATCTTCCTTCTCCGCGTACCGAATTACCTTACACGAATCGTCAACAAAATTCTCGGGGTTTCCGATCCTACTCTGAGGGCCACAACAATATTCTAACAAGAGTCGGTCTCTGGTCCACTGGGTGGCCGGGACACAACCTTCCCGGATCCAGAATTCCGCCCAGCCGGTCCATCTACTCGGGTGGTAGTCGCCATCGCTGGAATCGCCATTCGAATTCTGCTCAAGGGGGTGATGAGATTTATTATCTTCGTCGCGCTAACTATCCGCACGGTCTACAGTCAAACCATGTTGGGTATTGATGGCATAAGTACGACGCTTATCATCTAATCTATCCGGGTCAACGGGGCAATCGGTATTTGCCGGTATAAACGCGACAAGTCTGGGAACAAAGCGCCATCGTTTAAGACTCTGTCCGCGTCGTGTCCATTGATACTTCCTATCCTGGAAGTTGGCAACAGCAGCAGGCGGAAGGTGAGGGAGAAGAAGGTTGTGTCCGAGCATATCTTGCTCGACGTTAACCGGCTCAACGTTCGATCGTTCTTCGCGCATCTCTTTTACCAAATTCGATGTATCAGGCTCGGATTCGCTATCGGTTATATCAAACATTGCTCTCATCTCGACCTCGGAGCTTCTCTTGGTTATTTCCTCCATCGTCCTGGATTTCTCGGGGCTTATCCTGGAACCTTCTTCGGTCGTAATAGGATTGGTCGCACCTGCTTCCACGGCTTGGCCGGGCGCATTCGCCACCACAGCTTGGCTGGGAGCGTTCGCCACCACGGCTTTGCCGGGGGCAGCCTCGGCGCTAGCCGGGCACTGAGCGCCGCCAGGTGCCGCTGGGATGTTTATTGGTTTTGAAGAGTGCACAACGGGCTTACCCTTGTTGGGACGCTTCATTTTCTTGTTCATCTTTTTGCCAGGTAAAACAGCTCCTCTCCGCAAAGCCGAACTCGGACCTAAGCGGGGCTTCAAAATCCCCCTGGGTTTCAGGGGAAGTCCGTCTGAAAACGTCGAATCTAGATCGTCCTGGCACCGCTTGGCGGTCCAGAATTTGGGAGTCACAACGTTGACGAGATACAATACTTTAACCCAAGCCAAAGGGTCTGTGAACCTCTTCGTTCCAATGTCTGCAGCTTCGTTTTGGGTCCTTTCATACTGCAGTTCAACGATACCTCGAGGGAACTGCTCGGACACAGCTGCAGCGTCAATGCGATGGGTTCTCGGTAGATGCATGAGCTTCATGGACCCTCCAGCTTTGATGACCTTACACGCTGCCTGGTTGTCCTCTAAGAACAAACAACGTATTTCTCTCCCAAGCAGTATTTCCCAAAGCGGGAGCGCTGCAAGCAGCTCTTGTCGCAGGGCAAGGTCAGCAGCCACAGTCTCTGCCTCGAGGGTGCTATGGGAAACGCATGTCTGTCGCTGCGAGCCTATCGACTGCCCAGCTCTGGTGCATGGGCCCCAAATTGCTTGATAACTGGCACTTGTGCTCCTATGTGTTATAATGTCACTGGCCAGATCCGCGTCAGAGTATTGCTTCAACAAGACATCCTCCATTTCATCACCTACCCATGATGACATACGGTAGTGAGAGGTACACTTGATGTAACAGATGAGGCGGAAAAGATCCATGTCTTGTTGCTCTGTCCATTTGGTAATGCAACTGGCCGCGTGGCACGCGGCACGGAGCAAGTCGTACCGAGCCGTTCTTGCACCGTAAAAGATCTTCATCAAGACTTTTGCCGCTATGGGCTGGAGCACTCCCGACTGGGTCGGTGGCTCCGGGTCGTTGGGACTGGCCGCTGCGGCGTCGAGGCCATGCACCTCAATTTCTTGATCTGGGGGCCCCACGTCGACTTTGATTTGTAACGCTGAGGCTATTGCCTCATCTGCGGGAGAGCAGATTTCACCTCTAGGGCCGCCTTGACCGTCTTCGAGGTCAACAAGTTCGGGACCAAATGGGGCACCCGCAGCGGGATGAGTAGCTGGGTCAGTATCCGTGAGTTGTGCATATAACGTGACACAGGACTCGAAGAATTCAGCCATGTCGTATTCTATGACTCTGGCCTGTTTGGGTTCTCTCGGTTGGTATGGCTCGGACGGCTGGGCCGCCGAGTCACCCCCCGTTCCCTCCTCGCTGCTCTCGTCTGGGAAGGAGGCGTTCTTCTTGACTTTAGGAGGCGGCGGGTCCAAAACCGTGGGTAACTCACCTTGCCATTCAACAAACTGTCTGGACAGCCTGTGTTCACAACCCAAATATCGTCCGACTGCGGTCGGAAGGTCTATTTCTATACCTTCCAGGCAGTTGTCCGAAGGGGTTTGTAATAATTTCCACCCTTCAGCAAGCTTGTCTGCGGGACCAGACAGCTTAAAAACGTCAACGTAAAATATCAGAAAAAGCTTCAACTCCCTATGAAAAAAAGCAGCTGCGCCACGGACTACACCTCACAAATCCTTGAGCCGTAGCATGCCCTTCGCAGCGTTGCTCCCAATATCCTCCCGAATCAGGGTGTCCGTATAACGATAGAAATAACGGCCATACGGGATTACGCATTTGCGACCATTCTTTGGGCCATTCATCACGGCGTAGATATACCCACGTCGGGGTGCCGCCCAACTTTGACTGAGTGTAAGCCTGACGGGCGTCAGCTTGTTCAATACTATGGCCTTCGAAAAGCCCGTGAGTGCCAGCTGCTTTGCTGGCCTGCATTGTAGCAGGACTGCTGGAAAGTTCTTGGAACAAAGCAACATCCTTATTCTGATCTCTCACGCTCGAGCCGTCGAAAACTACTCGTCCTTTGTATGTCCGATCTTTGTGTCCGAGTGGCAACTCTGAGTTCTCTCTACAAGGATTGCGAATAAGCGACCAAAGTGAGCGGTCTTTCCATTGAGGTCCGCAACGACATCGGAATATTCTCTAACCCTATTTCCCGTTCCACGCGCCTATACTTCGCAATGTGTCCCATTATTTTCTTAGAGCGGCCTGGGCATCTTGATTAGCCCTGGCCTCATCTTTGGAAGCAGATCGAGCTGCAGCGGCATCAATCTCGGCGCGTTGCCAATCATTGGGAAGTTGAAAGGGCTCGTCGACAATTGAAATGAAATCAGTAAAAGGGTTGTACAAATAATCCAAATCAAATATTTCTTTTTCACGGCGGCTGGGCACTGGAGCCGAGCTATTCTGCAACGGCATCCAAAGCACGCTTCGCCGCGACGGGGCGGCAGCCGGACTCGAGGTCAGGCTTGCCTCTTGCGTCTCCTCAGATTCATCATCGGATAGCGGGCCCCTGCCTGCTGGGCCGGAGGGGGCCCCGTCAGGTGCTATGGCGCCACCGCGCCATGTCTGCTTCCACCAAACATCCTCATCATCCGATAAATAATTCGTCGGAATCATCCTCCTCGGAGGATTCGGCGGCTACAGCTGCGGCTTGGCCGCCCTGTGCTGCCGGACGACGAAACCGCTCAGCCATCCACGGTGCGGCCCTTTTTGCTTTGGGATGTTTCGCAAGGTAGGCAGCGACCTCCTCAGAGATTGGACGAACCGCAGGTGGCTGGGCCACTGCGGGCTCGGGCGGAGTCGGCGGGCCATCCACGTCCAAGCCAATGTCGCGCAGGGGGCCAAGACAAGGACCAGGATCTCCCATGGCAAAGAAACCTCTCTTTTCGGCCCTGTATTGCTCGACGGCCTGCCTACGTTGGGCTTGATACATGTTGAGCCAGCGTCCAGGATGAATTCCAGGGTTGGTGGATTCAGGCAATTTCTTCAACCATTGGGCACCATATTTAGGATCTGGGTCGGTGACCCATACTCGGGTCACGGGAACATAGTCAGGATCATAATAGAGTACGACTCGTATGCTGCACGTCCTCCGACGGCCTGTCAACGGGAGCTTCTGTGTCAACTCCTCTTTCGTTAGACCAGCGACAATACGCCTGTCCTCAAAATATTCCATCTTATCAAGGAGCTGCCCTTTCCCTGGGACCATCTCACGCGGCTTGGCCGCTGAGAAGTTCGACTGTCGATCCAAGCGGTACTCAATGTGCGCGAGACCCAACTTCTCGTCTTTATCTTCGTCTGGGTGGGGGTCTCGCTGAGGGTCCCGGCCATCAATCACCGCAGGCTCGTCATCCACACATAGACCCCCCGGACCGTCGTCATCGTCGGAATCGACCTCGGAGTCTCGTAGTGGAGCGCCCTCGCCTTCTCGAAGAGGCGGTGGCATGATAATGGCGGGCTCATCTGCACCAAATAGATTGTCCGATCGCACTCCTGTCACCTGCCGCGGTCCGTCTGGGACGGCCGCGGCCTCTCCTGCGGGAGGGATTGTGACGGAACGCACCTCGGTCACTGCCTGCTCGCGCGCTTTTCTCAAGGGGAACTGAGGAGATTGATCTTCCGCAGTACCGTCCAAATGTTGCTGTATACCTGATCAGACTTTTCTATGGTGGGTCGCTTGCCCTCGGGCGTGCGCCCTGATTCCACATTAAGTCCGTCCAATTGTCTCAACGGCACAACGTAATTTTCTGGACCAGACATGCCCCCCGCTTTGTGCACGTACCCCAGGTATATCCCTGGGATCATTGTGCCTCCAGTCTTGTCTGTTCTAAATCTTGACTCTGGCGAGGGTACATAGCGTGCGAGGGGCCCAAAGGAGCGGGGCCTTAACTCGTAGAGCTTCCCTGAGCAAGTTGTTCCCGGAGAGCTCGCTGAGAGCTAAAGGGCTTAAGATTAGAAGCCGGACGGTGGCGGCGCCTGCCAGGAGCTCCTCCTCGGCGGTCCACAGGCCTCGCAGAAACTCCGGCGGCCCGGCAGCTGGTCCGGGAGAGCTTCGAGCAAGCTTCCACGCGTGCCCTGCATGCGTGCAGGCACGCATGGAAGCGTTTCTGGCAGCGCTTCCGCAGCGCTCCAGGGGGCCCCCCCAAGGCTCTCCAGGAAATATTCCCCGTCCCCGAGATTATCTTTGCTCTCCGGGTTTTGCACGCTGCCAATTGCTGGAAGCTTAACAGTAATTCCGGGGCGCTGGAGAGCTAGTTGGCAAGAAGCATCTCGACGGAACTTTTGACGTCAGGAAGCTCTACGAGTCCCCCGGCGGTAAGAAAGGTTGACGGTTTACCGCCGGCGCCCAGTTCAACAAGTCGTTTGAGCTCTAGTATTTTTTCTGACCATATTCGATCTTATTTTCGCTCGCCGTCTTAATCTCAGCTCGATCGGATACATATTTCTGCAAAAAAACACCTAATCAAACCAAGCGGCAAAGCGAGAGAGGCAGAACAGGGGACAAAAATGCGAACAGGAATCTCGTCAGGCACTGCGGCAAAATCGCGTTTGAACTGAGCACGGAAACAAACCAGACGGGAAGAAAATCCGTCTGCTCCACTGGAAGGCGCTGGGGAATGTCAGGAAAACAATTCCTCTCACAGCTGGGATGTCCACCGATCAGGAAACGAATTCGCAGGAGAGAGAGTGAACGCGAGGAAGGAAGGACCACAGAGATCAGCAGATATTCGTTCAGTGTTGCCGCATTAGTGTTTTGAGTCAGTCGTTTTTAAGATAATGCTGAAGGCATGTGCGTGATGTGTTTGCTTGTGTTTTTTCTATTATTGCTATGTATATTTCTCGTGTTTGTTTCGCCTAATGTTCTTCATCGTTTTTTTGATATTGTTTTTCCTTCCGTTTTCGTGTTCGCAGAGTCTAATGAGGACGGAAAAACGGGCGCGAACTCAGTCGTCCGTCCGTCAACGTAGCTGTGGTTGCCAAACAAATCATGTGTATGCAGGTCTATGGTCACGCGAGTCTGAACAGCATGGGACGGAGGGCCTCCCGCTGATTCCACATTGTCCAGAAATGCATTGGCGCCTGGCGTCACGCAACACCACCGCTCGGGAGGTTCACTCTCCCCAGCGGCAACCGCGCACATCCGCTGACCCAGCGCCTCTTTGCCTGAAAAAGTCAAGTATGGTATCTTGCCCTCAACGGTCAGGTCCACTCTTTGACCGTTGGGCAACAATAGGTAGGGTCTTTGGCCTGCTGGCCAGAAGAAACTAGAGCCGCGATCCATGCACCGCTCTCCTACCGAGATCACGTACGGGGTCTCCGGCATGACCAAAGCGGTAAAACTACCATTCTTAAATTTAGGGCATGCGATGCGAACTGAACCGAGGGCTTTTGACTCTCCCCCAGCAGTATTCAGAGTGATCGATTGCGGAAGCTTTCGAATCAATCTCATTGCACCTGCACTTTTGATACACCTTCCGGCTATGAGGTTATATCCACACCCTGTATCAATAATAAAGCTCAGCGCTCCAAGATACGCAGCATCCTTGTCTGTGCATCCCGCAGCGGCTGTGCCGTGTGGGCCCTCTTCCCCCTCCTCAGCCTTCAACCAAAGGTACCAGACGTCATCTTGGAGGTCTGACGCCCTGATCAGGGCTTCCACAGCAGACGCTCCCGACTGAGTAGACATCTGTCTGCGTATCTCTCCTGGGAACTTCCACCTGTCTTTGTCACTTGATGGCAACTCTTTCAGGTCGTGGCGACGCGCCTTCCTGCAAGTGATGGCGGGCTCCTCAGTAGAGGGGCGAAATCGGACGCGGAACTTGCACCGACCCTTCATCTGAGATCGAATGCAGCTTTCACTGAGGGGGGGCGCTCCAGCACAACTTGATAGCGCCCCGAGAAAGAGGGCACAGGAAATTTGCAAGGATATGTACAAGAGTATCCGTTTGCTCCCTGCATTCGTGGTGAAACTTTCCACCGGAGGGATTCCTGTCGACTCCTCCGCTAGAATCTTGAGAGGCCTTTGGAAAATGAGGGCCGGCCTGCTTCTGCCCAGGAAGGCCCCGAGCTAACGGGGCGGGGCACGCAATGGCACCCAAGCTGACTTGGTCAGTGGACACCTTCCTCTCCCCCCGCTTTCGGTTTGACCGACGCGGGCGTCGCCGCGTCCACCGAGCGAGGAAGATAAGAAAAAGCATCCTTAACAAACTTATACCAATCAGTGTTCCAGCACTGGCGGCTGAGCCGCCAGTGCGAAGCCAATGTCACGGATGGCCAGTCGTGGTCTTGGCAAACCAACAATCTTTTCCACGCGTGCATATGCCTGTTTCCATGAAAGAGCGACAAGTCATATCTTTGCCTTTGCCTCTGCCCTTGTTTCTGTCACCGTTTTTCTTGCGTTTCTCTGAACTGTTACTAGAGGCCCTCGAACCGCTAGTACCAGCTGTGGAGGAGACATTGGCAGCTGCAGCATTGGCTCACTTAACTGTTCGCTCATATCCTAGAGACTGTCCAGCATCAAGCTTCGCTTGTTCATATTTATCGCGCTTGAGCTTTCCTGCATCGGTCAAGCCTCTGCGCTGCCTGTTGCAACCGCCCTCAGCTCCACGGCAATTCTTGGGGCCACGCGAATAAGCATAGCACGGTAGCATGCTCTCTTTTCCGCGCGAACGGTTGGATTGACTCCTGTTCCGGTCTTGCGATCCTTTTCCGCGGCCACCCGCCGGAGTCTGATCGGCTCTGTCCCTTTCGGCCTCGGCCATCAGGTTTCTCAGATCTCCCCCTGGGATCCCTGTTCTCAGCCGGAGCAGCATTTGACTTATTCCCCGCAGCCGGCTGGGCCGGTGCGGCAGCTTTAGGCTTCTTATGATTAAATGGACATCCCTGACCTGCGTTCGGGCAGGTCTGGCCCTTGCGTACAAACTTACACGTCGTCTCGCCTTTAGTCAAGCCGCTCTTCATCACATCCGTGGGTTCCCCAAGACGTGCTGCCACCTCTGCCGGAGCAGCTTTGCCGTTGGCATTTCGACGACTGTCATAGCTATTGCTTCCACCTCCGCCCAATCGCGTTTGTCGTGCACGTTGGTTCAAAGTACTCTCGTGCACGCTGATGTTCCACTCTTCTTTGTCACGCAACATCACCCCTTCAATCTGCTCCATGAGCCATTCGTAAGATTTTACGCCTTGTCCCAATTTGTCTTTGGACAAGTCATAAAGTTGGCAAGCGAAATCTAACTTCTTAGGCTTCCTGCATTGCTCGATGAAGTGTGCATGAATCGAAGCTCTCATCTCACCAGATGGAAGTCGGGCGCCGTAGAGCTGTTGGTAAACATCCGTCCACTCATAATAAAAATGATACAGGTCAGCGTCCGGCTTATTGGGGTCAATGACTTCCTTGAAGATATCACGCGAAATGCGATGTTGGCCTAACTCCGATCTAACAGAACACCAATAGCAAATGGCTCGTACCATCTCACGTCCCGTCGAGAGTCTCTCTGCATTCTGGGCGCCGTACTCCATTCGAGTGATCTGCTGAAGGAAATGTAAGTGATGACTGGGCAGGCTGCGATTCCTGCGCATTTTGTTGAACTTCTCAATCAAATTTGTGGCGATCATGATATTTGGAAGCAGCATGGGTCTTTGAGCTGGTCGTCATCCACCGCAGGGTTCATAGCTTCCGTGATCCAGCGCTGTGCCGCTTGGATCTCAGGAGATGATCCAGCAATCGCGCGGATTGCATGCATCTGCCACTCCCGTATGTTTGTAACATCGGGAATGTCCATCAGATCAACTTTCTGATTGTTTCCAACCTGTCTCCACTGGTCCAACGGGGTACTCTCATCAAGGCCTCCCGGGTCACGTGGCCCTCCTGGGCCCTGAGGTCCGCCGGGGCCGCCTCCACCGCCTGGAGATCCAGGTCCCCCCGGACTCCCTGGAGGCGGCTTCTCTGGCCGGTCGCAGCGTCACTAAGTGCCGACATAATCTCAGCACTCGGCGCGACACTACTGTCGTCCCCATCTTTGTCCTGCCCCGCCCCGCCAGACGGCTTGGCCGCTGGCGGTCTCACAGGTCCGCCCCTAGAGAATGAATGATAATCGACAAAAGCCGCGTCGTCATTGGTACCTGTTAACTTCATGTTGATTGGTAAGCCATTATCAGAGGTACTCGGCTTGGCCGGACCTTCGGTTGCAGGGCCAGGAACAATAAAGTTGTGTCGCATGACAGGCCGCGCGGGCGTTTCTTGTGAAAGCAAAGGCATATCGAATGAACTTTAGGTGGGCAATTTTCCCTGTCCCTGTTCACTATACGGAAATGGCTTTGTGATGATAGCTTTGAGCTTCATCACTTCTCTCTCTCTGATGCAGCTGCGTGAGCCAGGGCCTCATCTTCCTCTCAGATGTTGGCGGCTGACCTTTCGGTGCTCAGTCTTATATGCTCTCCAGCCCGCTCCTTTATTCGCTGAACATTTAATATGTCAGCGCTACATTCATCAAGAAGCATCTGCTGTTGGGCCCGAAATTCGTGATCAGCACTGTGTTTTTGCCATTGCTCATACCACTTCTCCAGTTCTGCCGGCAAGATCTTCGTCTGAGTGCACGTAGAACGCCGCTTAGTGCTCACATCGAAGTGATCTTTGCAACCCGGCAGTCCACAGGTGGCGCAAACTCTTATTTTCGGGTTGACCCAAACTGAGCAACTCTCTTCATCGTCCCGTTTTGCAAGCTGTGGCTGCGGCGCAGCCCTTACCTGCAACATTGGCGGCGCCACACTCACTACGGTCATCAAGTCAGACTGGGCCGGTACGGACGCTGCGCCGGACGGCTGGGCCGCCGGCGATGGTCGTCTGCTCATCCCAGCCGGCTTGGCCGGCGGGCGCGTACTGTCGCTCAATTGCATACGCTGAAGAGATGCTCTGGCGTTCTCATGTGACTTGAGCTCTTCTTGATATTGATTATTATGATGAACTATCGTCGCAGCTACAATCTGGGCGTTGGCCGCTTCCAGCCTGGCAGTTTGAAGTTGTTATTGGAGCTCCTGCCATTCTTGACATGCCCTAGCTGCGGCGATCCTCTCTCCTACTATTCTTGCCACTGCAACAGCTGCGGATGCTGCGTTGACATCAACAGACTGACTGTTTGCCGTCATGACGGCTTGTCGTTCGGAGGCCATCATCTCAGCATATCGGTTCTCACCTTCTTCTTCCGCGCGCCGCTTGGCGGCCGCGGTCTGATGGGGCATCTGTTCCACAAGTTATTGCTCCCGCTCTCTGACCGCCTGGGCCATGGCGAGTCTCTCAGCCTCGAACGTCTTCCGAACGCCCTCAACGACTGCATTCATTCCTTCTCTATCCAGTCGGGCTTTCTCGGCCCTCTGAGCATCGCGGGCCAGGAATTATTGCTGGGTTTTGGCCTCAACATATCTAGCCTGATTTTGCATCGCCTCGAGGGGGAGGTAAGAACAATTGTGCTCTTCCATCGGCATGCAGTCTACACGCAACCACTGATTGCTACAATTAGGACACACGTCTGAGCAATTTCTACACAATGGGCGTCTACAGGCTCCATCAGGCTTGCGGGCTTTCCCCGGACACCTGTTCTCCGCCTGGGGCGGGCAGTCAGGGCCATAGTTCCAGCATGTCTCGCGCATGGATATCGTGCTGTTGCTCCTCGATATAGATCGAGCTCCAGATCTGGGTATCTTGAGCCTTCCCCGGCTCGAAACATTCGATCTGGGACGCATGTGCGTACTCTCTGGCGGTCTAGCCGTTTCTCGAAGCTCCTCATCCCTTTCATCTTGTTTAACCAATTCGTCCAGCGAAGCCGGGGGGTCGATCATTTCATCGCCCGCAGCTACAGTGGGCATCGACGGTTGCCCATCGCCTGCGGCGACGGCAGTCCGATGAAACCCTTCCAGAAACGGAGAGTCATTCAAGTCGTAATCCTCATTCCTTTGCTTCTTTAGTTGAGGGGCGGGAGTTCGTCCTCTGACCTCCCGGCCACGCTTCGCTTGAGTCGGACATTCCGTTTCTGCCTCGAACGCCTGGGGCGTCAGGTCATATATCTCACCGTCCGAATCTGGCATTGCAAATGCTTCCCCAAGGGCTTCCACGTGATCGTAATCAATCGTATCCTGCCCGGGGGGCCACCTCTCGTCTTGGACGGGGTGGTCTGCATCCATTATTGAGGACAAATCTCGGCCGAGCGACACTCGATAATTGGCATACTCATTGTCTTCCTCCATGGAGTTAATATCGTTTCCATCATCAAGCTGTTCATCACTGTCTTGGCCGGTCTGTCCGTTCAGAGCTATCGGTATAGGGTGAGTCCCTTGTGCGTTTCCCCATCCGTCTGGGACGGTGGGGCATGCGCCTCTGGACCTTTCAGCTTCTCCTGACCCACTGGCTTGGCCAGCGGCCGGTACGACAGTCCGCGTAGCAATCGGGCTGGAGTTTATCGTTTCCGAGGATACGGCAATTAACGACGAGAAAGCTCCTCGTCTAATCTTGGCTGTTGTGCCGTCTCGCCTCGCAGGGTCTGGGGTCTGCTCACGATCTCCGATCGGAATCCGAGAAAGAGAATCGTCTCTTGACAAATCTACAACCTCTCCCCTACTCCTTCCCCGAGAGGCCTGAGTGGCGATAGAAGAAGAGGCAAGGCTGCCCCTTCCCGGGCCGCCGTCCTGTGGTCCTTGCCCGTCATGTTGTACAACTTGTGTCGTGAGCTCGTCTCTGGCGGGCAATTCGGCTGTCATCGTAGCTCATCCCTGTTGCGACTTGGTCGCGGGTTTCGGCTGATAACCAGTCTTTCCTCTGAGAATCGGGGTAAGATGACAAAAGAATTAAGGTCTCGCGTTCACTCTGCTCAGTAGTAGAGGACACGGGAAAAGACATCGATGAAACTGCAAGTAACCGCTAAGCAAATGTACTCAGGAATAGTAAGGGAGGAGGCCGGCCGGCCGACGACAGACGACGCGCGGCGGCCGAGGGCTGGCGCGCTCCTTTTTCTCCTTGAATCACAAATAGCTGCGGCGCGAAGCCGCAGAGTCAAGGAGTGGCAAGGCAGGCAGCGAGAGAAGCAAGTGTAGGAAGAGGCGGAGAGGAGCATATTTACTACTTCGTCAACTTATGTCACGGGGGTCGTCGACACCTCCGACTCCGTCAGGTCTGGTTTGTCCAGAAAGCTGCTGGGCGGCTTTGCTGACCTCTGTCTGTAACGTAGTTACTTCGAACCGCTTGGCTTCCAACGTGGCCTTTTTGGTCGTTGATGTCATGAATATTCGATTGGCTGTTCTTCCGCAGCTCGATCGCGTCATCGCCACTCGGAAGAGACATGATGCTGGCCTCGTAGCGCGCAAGCTGCGTGGCCAACTTCGACTTATTGACCTCGTCACTGTCGGTGTCAAGCACCTTCGCGTTCCTTTCTGAATCCACCGCAGCCTTCCAGGGCGCTGGTCTGGCCGCTGTAGCTTTCTTCCCGTCTGTCTCTGTCGTGGGCGAGTTTGGCTGGGGAACGGCACTCTGCGGGAGTTTCTCGATTGCGTCGAGGCGCTTGTCGACCTGGCTGGGCGCCGTGACCTTGCCACCTCCTGGGGCAGCGTGTCCTGGTCGACGTCCTCCTGCAGCTCCCGCGCGCTCCGCCCCCCACTTCTCACGGTGGCCCCAGGCAGCCGGGCGGGCGCGGGCGGGCGCCTCCTGCCCGCGGGCGCATCGCGCGCGGCTTGCCCAGTTAGCGATCGCCACTCCGCATTTCCTGCATGCCCAGAAGGGCCTCCTGGGTGGGCCCTCGGAGCACATCTGGGATTTCGGGAGGCGGGCTCGGCCCCATGGGCCCCGCAAGAGGACCCTGGCACGAATCGTGGAAATCAGCGCTAGGCCCGGAAGCACGAGCCGCACTGAAGATGCGTGCTTGCATGCACAGGGCGCCGCCTGTGCCAGCGCGGCTGGAGGGGGGGGGAGGGCGGGGGGTCGAGGCGGAAGAAAAGGAAGGTGGGAGGAGTAGGAGGAGGAAGAAAGAGGAAGAGGAGGAGCACGCCCTCTGCACCCAGGAGCCGCTGCGTCTAAAACAAGAAGTCCAGCGCGGGCCACCCAAGAACATGGACTTCATGGGCTGGACCAAGTTCCGGAACATCTGCCTTGCACGACGCCGCAACTGGCTCAGGAGTGCAGCGGCCCAGACAATCCACGCCATGCTGCGGAGGGCTCCAGTGCGGCGGCGCCCGCGCCGAGGCGCCCCAGTGGCTGGGCTGCTCGCGCGCGCTAGCGTCAAAGTGCGCACGAGTTGCGGCTGCGCGGCGGCCCGTTTTCTCGTGGGCCCCAAGAACGCTGTCTACGCGGGCATCCAGAGGGCATCCAGAGGGGGCGCACGCTTGACGACGTCGAGGACATCGCGCGCGACTCCGAGGTCCCACTCCAGCTGCAACCGCTCTTTGAAGCTTCCCTAAAGGCCCCGGCAGCTATGCGGAACAAAGAAATCAACCATGATCCAGATACTACGCGGCTATCCAGCTGGCAGCCATGATCTCGGAGGCCAACGAGACAACATGGCGCCAGGCCCCAGCTGCGAACTCGATCGCATTGGCGAGACGCGACGCGCGTGCGTTCAATGGTCTTGCCGACTGCGGCTTAAACGTCGTGCGCGCCAGGCCCCCCCAGAACATCGAGGGCGAATTGAACGGGGCCGGCGCGCTCATCCGCTAGACCCGCTCGCGCCGAATTTTTTCTCCACGGGCGCGGACCGCGAGGCCCTCTCCCCAGATTCTACGCGCGTCGACAATTCAGCCATCGCGACACGACGCAAACGCAACACCAATATCAGAGGGCACATCGGCACTGGGATCGCGACGATTTACCGCAACATGGTCGAGCACGGCTTCAAGGTCAATTGCAGCGAAGAGAAACCGGCGGACATGACGCGCGTAGACAAGGGGGGCAGGCAGCCAAGACCAAATATTACTCGAGACCATGCGTGATCAAAGCATCGCTGTACCAAATGACCGAAGCCGGGCGATCATAATCCCCCGGGGATAATAAAGTTCGGGGCTCTGGCGGGGAGGGATAATAAAGGATTTTCCCGGGGAAGGTAAGGTGTGATGATGATGGTGGCAATGATGATGTTGATGGTGATAACGGTGCAAGACTCACTCAAGTCATCTCGAGGCTCGTGACTCACCAGGCGCGCGGCACAAGGCTGACTCGAGAGATCTCGAGGCTCGCGGCTATGCAACTTGCCAGCAGGCGCTCGGCGCAAGGCTGACTCGAGAGCTCTCGAGGCGCGTGGCTATGCAACTTGACAGGAGGCGCTCGGCGCAAGGTTGACTCGAGAAATCGAGGCTCTGGGCGCGGCAGAAGTCGCGCGGGGCGAGGGGCTTGCCCTCGGCGCTCGCAAGCTCTCAGCGCGCGGCCGCGAATCGCTCCTGCATGGAGGGGGGGGGGGGGGCTCGTAGTATTGCAGTCGGCTCGCGTAGTAAGGATGGGCGGCAAAAGTGCAAGTCCTTGCAAGGCCAAGAGATGGGCCGAAGTGGCAATAATGCAAGGGCATAGCAATATCGCTCATCCCTACCACGCGGGCTGATTGTAATATTCGCAGCAGGAGCACGAGCAGGAAGACAGGAATGATAATGGCGGGGAACGAGAGAGAGAAGAGGATGGCCTCAGGATCGGTCTTAAAAAAAAAGAATTCGGGGCCTGATGCTTTTATGTGTGAAAACAATTTCTTGTTTAAAACGTCGTTTTCAGGAGCGCGTGGGGGGCCCGCGGCGGGGCGCCGCGGGGGATAAAACATCCCGGGGATTAAATAGTTCGGCCCCCCGGGGGCGGGGGCGGGGCGGAAGGGGGGGGGAGAGAAAAGGAAGATCAGCAAACGGAAAAGAAGAAGGAAGATAAGGCAGGGCATTTTTGAAGCTGCTGCTAGCCGGCACGAAGCGATCGCAACTTCGAGCCGAAAAATACAAGAAGAGGAACATAAGAAACATGATAAAATCACACTTCTGAAGGGAGATGAGGATGAAGGAGAATCCCGCAGCCCTGCCGCGCGCTCGCGATTGCGGAAGCTGGCGAGGTGAGACCGCCATGGCGGTGCTCAGCGTTTCTGATGCTCTTGCTAGTCAACATGATATGATAACAACTTCGACCCCCGCCGCCCCCCCGTGGATTATGAAGTTCGGCCCCCGCGCCTTTCCCGCAGATAGATCCCTGCGGTCGGGGATAATAAAATAGAACGGAAAAAAGGGGGGGGGTGCTTTTTTATCGCCGGTCGGCGGTTACCTGAAGGATCGGCAGCTGGGCTGGGCCAAGCTGCGGCGCCTCGGGAGAGCTGCAGCTCAAGATTGGCAGAGGCGCGTTGGGGTCACGGTGCGGTTACGGCATGCCCAGGATGCATGGCTTGCTGTCGCGCCCCACGAAAACAAGTTTTCGTGACAAGGCTCCACGAAACAAAATTATATGTTCATTTCAATCGCTTCAAGGGCCAACACGTTTGGTTTTTTTTTCACCCAAATCAGGTTTAAGGTTGTATATGTATATGTATATGTATGTATGTATGTATAGATATACACATATATATATATATGGATATATATATATATTTTTTTATATATATAAATGCATGAGGGAAAATATTGGTTCGCCTCATGCAGGGCCAGAACTTGCTCGTGCATTTCTTTCAAATCTATATTTATATAAAATGCATAAAGGAAATATTTGTTCGCCTCATGCAGGACCAGAACTTGCTCGTGCATTTTTTTCCACGGGGGGGGGAACGTTATAATTTCAAAATCCAATTTTTCGCCATAAGGCCGCCGCTGGAATTCCATGGCAAACATGTTGAGTTTGTCAAATCATGACGATCGAAAAAAATATTTGTTCGTGCAAACGTCTAACTGAAAGGTTAGGAATTCACACGAAAAAAAACATTTGTTCGTCAACATCTGATGTGATTGGCCCTGGAACTCCAGCGGCGCCCTTAAGGCGAAACATTGGATTCTGAAGCTGTTTCGTGAAATCTTCTCACGAAAAAATGGGCCTATTTTTTCGTGGAAATTGTTCGCGCAAATGTTTCCCGTAAGTGATTCACACGAAACGCCATTGTTCGTCAAAATCTAATTTGGAAAACCAAACACGTTGGCCCTGGAACTCCATGGCCCCCCTTAAGGCGAAACATTGGATGTTGAAGATGTTCGTGTATTTTTTTCACGAAAAACCCGTTCGTTGAAATTTCTCACGAACAAATTTTCCGCGTGAGATTTACACGAACAGTAAAGTGTCGCCACAATCAGATTTGACAAATCCAACATGTTGGCCCTGGCACTCAAGCGGCACCCTTAAGGCGAAACACTGGAATATAAAATTTTTCGTGGAACCTTCTCACGGAAAATACTCTTGTTCGTGAAAATTTCTCACGCAACAATATTCGTTCGTGGGAAATCTACACGAAACAGCAAGTCTTCGTCAAAATCTGATTTGCAAAACCAAACATGTTGGCCCTGGAACTCCACGGGCCCCCTCAAGGCGAAAAATTAAATTTTGAAGCTTGTTCGCGAAATCCCCCCACGAAAAAAAAATGCCGTGGAAACTTTTCACGAACAAATGTTTGTTCGTGGGAATTCCATACAAAAAAAACAAGTTTTCGTCAAAATCTGATGTGCATAATCCAACATGTTGGCCCTGGAAACTCAAGCGGCACCCTTGCGGCGAAAAATTGCATTTTTGAAATTGTTTCGTGAAATCTGTTCACGAAAGATAATTTTTCTCCGTGCACATTTCTCGCGAAACATTTTTGTCCGTTGGGAGTTACACGAAAAGCAAATGTTCGTCAACATCTGGTTTGAAACATCCAACATGTTGGCCCTGGAACTCCAGCGGCACCCTTAAGACGAAACATTTGATTTTGAAAGTCACATGGCTTCTTTTTCTGGAAATTCTCCCACGAAAAAATTATTGTTCGCTGCAGTGCCCCACGTTTTTTTTTCGCGCGGCATTTACACAACAAGCAAGTTTGCTCGTGGTAAATATTTCGCCGGAGCGTGTTTTTTTTCTTTTTTTTCCGCGCGAAGCGTTTCAACAAAATAAAAACAATTTGCCGTGAGACACTTGCGCGAAACAAACAACTTCCCGTCAAACTCTCGCTTGGAAAAGCGCAGCGCGTTGGCCGTGGGGGAGGTGGACAATTGGATTTTGATATAGTGATACATTTGCACGACAACCAGATTTCCGTCAACATCTGTTTGAACGACCCAACATGTTGGCCTTGGAAGAAACAGAGGCATCAATTTCGTGACAAAACATTGCGTTGAAACTATATATTGCATGTTTCGCGGAGCTTTCTGCACGGGCGAAAAGAAAAATACAACGTTTCCGTGAAAAGTACTCATGGCAAGCAATCTTCCGCCAAAGCCTTGCAACGTGTTGATCGGGGGCTATAGCGGCGCCTGACAGCGATAATTTTGAATTCCCAAATTAACGCGGCATGTGTCGCGACCAATTTTCGCTCGTGGAGTTGCCGCGCGCAGTTTACCAAACGTTCGTGAGAATCTGATGTGGACAAAAAAAAGAAAAGACAAACATGTTGCCCCTGGACCTCTAGCGGCGTCCTACGGCGAAGGCACTTGATTTTGAAATGAGCCTATGAAAACCGCTCACGAAACAAATATTGTTTTCGTGAGCCGTTGTTACAGAATGCATTGCAAATTTCCAGTACAATCAAATTTGACGGAACCTTAGGTCAACCGTGGCATTCTATAGCGGCGCCCTAAGGCGACACATTTTGATTTTGCAATAACATGACCTTTTTTTTGCGAACACGTTTCGTATCATTTGTTTTCGTTCGATGAAACAGCACGTCGTGCAATGCAGCTGGGAACAATTGTTCGGTAAACTCTGCAGAATTGAAGAAACCCGCATGTTGGCCGTTGATGTAATATGTTCTTACCTACCTCTCATTGTTCGCCAAAGTTAGGAACAGTTTTTGGAGCTCGGTTGTTTTCGTTTCCTTTTTTTTTTGCACGTTGCATTTAGTTTTGGAGCTCCAACCGCACCCTGAGGCGAAACAGGCCATGCTGTTTAAGTTCACGCGCGTGCATGCGCGACGATAAAATCATGACACCGTGAATTCTTGTTGCAACAAAGCATTATTGATATGCGGGGCGAGAGCGAACCTCTTTCGCTAAAAGCTAGGCGGGCTACGCACAGCTTTGAATAAGGAGACAGGGCGCAGATGCAACAACACATGGCAGGATACATTATAAGGTGTGTTGGTGAATCTTTAGTGCGGGCTGCGTTCTTGCATGTTTCCTGCGCGCATGCGCGCGCATGCGATCTGGGCGAATTCCCACCGTGCAGGGTCGGAACTTTAGAAATCACGTTGGGCCCGCGGGGCCGATCATAGCGGCTCAGGCACTACAAGGGGGAGTCGGAGGAGGAGGGGGGAGAGGAGGGGGGGGAGGAGAGGGAGGAGGGGGAGGAGAAGGGAGGAAAGAGGAGGGGGAGGAGGAGGAGGAGGAGGAGGTGGAGGACCAGGAGCACGAGCAGGAGGAGGAGAAGAGGGGGGGAGGAGGAGGAGGAGGAGGAGGAGAAAGGGGGAAGAGGAGGACGAGGAGGAGGAGGAGGGAGAGGAGGAGGAGGAACGCGGGGGAGGGCAGCGAGGATGGATACGCTCCGCCTGAGACGTCCTCGCAATCTGAAGGCGGCACCTTGCCTGCAGCATCCTCGCAATCCACCGTGGGCGCCCGCGCCATTCCCAAGGCGCCTATATAAGAACCTAGACGACGCCAAGACACCCGCACCCCCCAAGACACCCTCCAAGACGCCCTCCAAGACACCCACGGGGCCACGGGGGCCACTGGGGGTCACAGGGGGCCACGCGTAAGTGAACGGCGGGCTGGGGCGGACAGTCGCGACCCCTCGCCCCCCAGTCGCTCGGGCCAGGGAGAAGAGGGTCGTGATTACCAGCCCGTGGGGGCCCCCATGCACGGACCCGTCCGGAGAAAGAAACATCCAAAACTTGCGAAAACGTTCGAACACATAGAACATATCGAAAACTTCTCCAAAACGCAAGCTTCGAGAACGCGCGAAAACCTCGACCCGGGGGGGGGGGGCGATGCCCTCCTCAAACGCAGCTCGGACAGGATCTGCGGCAAACGAGGCATGGCGCCGAAAAAAATGCCAGCGCCAGCGAGAACGCCCATGCCCTTGGAATTGCAGTGGCTTCCGAGGCCGAGGTCGAAACCGCTCAGAGTGAAATGCGGAAGCTGCGACGGCGGCCCAAAAATCGCAGCATCGTGGGGGGGGGGGGGCACGTGGTAGCGCGGGACCTGTAGGCGCGGGCCCCCCGCCTCAACCGGAATCCAGCGCCAACGAACAAATTCAAACTCCTTTGAGGACCTCAGGCCGAGATCGGGAAGCTGCGCGATGATCGTGTAAGGGGGAGTTGTTTTCGTGTTTGCTTCGGGTCGTCATTTCATCGTCGCTTTCCTTGCCTCCTCCTCCCCCTCCTCCTCCCCCTAGCTCCTCCTCCTCCTTCTTCTCCTCTTCTTGAGCTCATCCTCTCCCATGTCCCCCAAGGCGGTCCTTTCGCGCCCCTTCGGAAGTCCTTGGAGGCCCAGTCCAGGCCATTCCCGGAAGTCCCTGGAAGTTCCTCTGGAAGTCCCTGGAAGCTCGATCCCCCCCCTTCCCTTCCTTCGTTCCTCAAGGTAACAGAGGCAAGCCCAGGTCGGCTGACGGGTCGAGGGCGCGGAGTTGGCGCACGACGACCAGGCGCCCATTGCCCCTCTCTCGCCGCCCTTTCTCGCCTCCCCCTTTCTCGCCCCATCCGTCTCTCTTCTCACCCCTCGCTTTAAACGCCAGCTACCGTCTGAGAGCCCAGGCTCCATAGCGACGGCGTCGCTCCCAGCGAATGCGCAAGTTCAAGAACAATCGTTGAAACAAACGCTTATAAACAGTTGCCCCGCGGCAGGGTTCCCCTATTCTTTTTAGCGCGCCAAGGTAGGCCCCCTCACCCGCGCACTTCAGCTGACGACAAGGGTTTTGTCGATCCAGCGCAAGACGGAGAAACATATGTTGCAGATAATGGGTCTTCGGGCGGATCTTCCATAACGTGACGCGTTCATGCACAGCTTTGTTGGCCAGCCACTGGAGCGCGCGAAACCAAACGTTCGCCGCGTGCACAGCACGGCTTGTCTCATGATGCGTTAAAAGCCACCGCGCTGGTTCGAAAGCGCGTTGGGACTCAGAAGCAACCCAAGCATTGGACGACCTCACTTTCCCATCGTCAGTGTTTGACTCGATCATATCTGCCAACCCTTGCGGGCCAGGGGGCGCGCGCGCAATCTGTCGTTCTTGTTGCCGTCATTGTTGTGACGTTTGGTTTGTCCCCCCCTCTCTCTCTCTCTCTCTCTCTCTCTCTCTCTCTCTCTTCTTCTCTCCTCTCTCTCTGTTCTCTCTTCTCTCTCTCTCTCTCTCTCTATCTCTATCTCTCTCTCTCTCTCTCTCCTCTCTCCTCTCTCTTTCTCTTCTTTTTCTCTCTCTCTCTCTCTCTCTCTCTCTCTCTCCTCTCTCTACTCTCTCTCTCTCTCTTCTCTCTCTTTCTCTCTCTCTCTCTCTGCTCCTCTCTCTCTCTATTCTCTCTCTCCCCTCTCTCTCGCTCTCTCTCTCTCTCTCTCTCTCTCTTTTTATCTCTCTTTCTCGTTCGTCGTCGTCATCGTCGTCGCCTTTTTCCTCCTCCTCCTCATCCTCATCCTCGCCATCTTACTCCATCCCCTATTGCTTGTCCTCTTCCTTGTCGTCTACTGGGCTCCCTACTCTGATTATTCGTCGTCCTTCTCTTTCTCCCCTTCCTTTTCCTCCTCCTTCGACTCCTCCTCCCTGCCCTCCTTGCAGTTATCTTGCAAGCGTCAGAGCTCGGCGCTGGCCTTTACAATTTGACTTGGCACCAATTCAAAAGGCAATCGCCCTGATCGCCGATGCTTTGAAGATGGAACTCATCTCTGGAAAAGATGCATGTGAGCCCTTTCCTCTTTCAATCATGTTCAGGGTGAAACGACCCGGAGGCTTGTTCGCACCACTAACTTTGCACCAGTCCGAGAACGCACCCCAAAGTATGTTCAAGGCAACTGCCTTGCCCACCAATGCCTGGGAGCGCGTTTTTTTGGGGGGCGGGGCGGGGGGGGGCGATTTCTCCAACCTGCGCGCCCCCACCAACTTTCGAAACCCAGGGGCCTCTGGGATTAGGGCATGCATGAGCCAGCGCCAGATGTGAGAGGCGCAGTGGTCCCGGAAGACCCCCAGCATGACAACGTGGAGCCAATCGTAGTAGTTGATGGAGTGGCAGTGCCCCCTGATTTGGCATTGTCGGGCCGTTCAGCCACAGGCGAGATAGCAACGCCCCTTCACTCTCATGCACCCGACGCCCCTCCAGGCCCATGGCCTGGAGAAACCCGTAGGCCCAAGGTCCCTAAGCACATCCAGGAAACACGATGGG